>QRFJ01007148.1:0-32158 GCA_006176705.1 Cocos nucifera
GAATTGACTCAATCTGATTTAATTTTATTTGGTCCTTAGCTCCTTGCTCTTGTGAGACTTTCTCTAGCTTGATCTACTTTTCAATGCCATTATCTTGAATAAACTATTTTTTAAGAAAGATGGCATGTCGACTCACAATCACATTATGAATATAGAAATAATATCCTAATGGGATAATGTTAGATATATGTGCCCTAGAAGCCAGAATTGGCTGACACTTGTAATACACTTCTAGGGGCAAAATTATAATTTTGACTAATATCAATAAAATGGGTTATTTTCTATCACATATGTGTATTTAGTGTCTGTGATACATCCTTTGAGTTAATGGTAATGATAATTCATATTTTCAAGAGTTGAAAATTTAAGACATGAATAATCATTATTAACTCATAAAATGCTCCCGACCATAGGATCATCACGAGGATGGTGATTGATCCGAAAGGTTGGTGTACAATCGCTTCTCTTTAGTAGATGAGTCTTGAGTCTACGGTGTGGAGACACCGGAGCGAGAGTACAGGTACTCGTTAGAGAACGAGGGCACTGAGCGTGACCACCTCGAGTAGTCATTAGGGAGTCTACCTTCTCGTCAATGACTGACTCGATGCTGCAGTAGTGTGTCTGGTTCTTTGACCTGAGGTGCATCGGCAGTTCACCTTGAGGGTGTTATAGTTTGACTACACCATTACTCGGTCTCCTAGCCATATGGAACCCTGAGGTGTATGTTGGCTATAGCATGTTCATTGTAGGAACTGGATTGCATCAAGATGGAATCTATCTACCTCGGTGGTAGAGGAGCAGCCCTATGATGATCATGAGAATCAAGTCCAGAAGCCCATGGCCATGGCAGAGTGAAATAATAGAAAGAGTTTCTATTTAGATTTTCACATTGGACTTGAATCGAATGATTACATCATATGACAGAGACTAGGGTTTGACGAGTTCACCTTAACCCTAATCTGATCGGGGCTCAAGATAGAAGAACTTAATCACACAGGTAGCTGCACCAAGAGGTTCGCATTCAGCTCTGATGGGTTGCCACCATATACTGCTAGGTGTCACTGGTGGATTTTGGGAGCAATTAGAATGATTTAGATGATCGATCATTCTAGCTGTTCGAATCAGAAGAGTTCTGATCCATCGAAAGGAGTTTCGATGATGTCGATGATAGAGATCATGACATATCCCATTACCATACAGAACTGAACCTAACTGGGTCACACAAACAAGGGTTTGAATCTGGTGATCATCAATTGAACTGATCTAGTTCAATTGATCTGAATGAGATTCAATTAGGTTCAAGGAAAATCGTGCTAGCACTCGATTGAACCTAACGTTCTTCTTTTACTATCATAAATAAGTTGTCCTGACTGAGCCAAAGGAGTTTGTGCTCAATCAGAGGCCTTCATATGGTCTGACTGGAGGTTGTCCAAGTCAGAAAAGGTTGTCTTATTTTGTAAGACATTACCTGCCATTTTTGGTCACCTGCCATTTCTTGTTCTTTGACTTTGGTCAAAAGTCTACCTTTGACTGGTCAAATGTTGACCATTGACACTTTGACTTTTGACCACATGTCATGCACCTATTGGAGAGCTGGTGGGGGCCTGTCCCCCTGCCAGAACCTGGCAAGGAAGAGGGCGCACGCCACCCTTGGCGTGTGCCCAAGTTGGAGGCGCCTAGGAGTCCCTGTTGGACTAGGGACTCCATCTCCTTTTTGGATTCCAATTAGAGTTCTCCTAAGAACCAACTTTGACTGGTCTTAGGCACCTCTAAGGAGGAATCCAGGGGACTCTATTCCCACCAATTAGATTTAGATCTGATTTCACAAAGAGTTGTGATTGGTTGGGAAGAAGAGGAGTTGGATCACAGTTAGTCTATAAATAAGACCCTGCGCCCAACTCAAAGAGGAATTGAATTAATTGAGATCTCCATGCCCCAAGGCTGCCTCTCCTCTCCTCCTCCATGCCAAACCACCTTCTCCCTCTCCTCTCCACGTCCAAAAGGAGTTTTGGACCTTTGGTTGGTGCGAATCCAGATCAAAGAAAGGCGACTGAAAGCTAGAAGGCTGCACTGCTGCAAAGGACGACTGCTGATCTTCAAAAGGAGTTTTGAAGATCCTCCAGATCAGATCCAGATCTAATTTTTGGAGATGTGATAGAGAAGAAGAGGATCTCCAGATCCAGCCTGAGTGGATACCGGTAGAGGCCAGGCACTTGCGTGGCTAGATCCAGAACCTTCCGCTGCATTACAGGATCATCAACGGGTAATAGGATTACCCACTTCAAGGTAAATTAAATTTGATTTAATTTATCTAATTTTATTTTATTTATTAAAATAATAATAATCAGATCTAAAATATCTTAGATCTGATCTAGGATCAAAGAGAAAAAATTTTTGAAATATATCTCTTGATCTGATCAGATCTGAACGAACCTGGATCCGAAAATCAGGATTTTCCTTCACTTCGGCTGGTTCTCAGAAATTTTCGGAATAAAGGAAGAAAAAGAAAAAGTCAGGTTTGAAGGTGCAATCAACTCGTGAAATGATAAACTTGGAAGAATTCAGCACCCCGGACACCATGCAGGAGCTGGTTGACAAGTTTGCCTTACCCGAGGTCATAGATCAAATGGTTGACCTTGATGATGCCCAACTCACCTGGGACTCCCTTGATACCTTCCTTCAAGTAATCACCCCACTTCATCTCTTCTTTCTTTTTCCCTCTAATACCTGTATAACTCTATTTGCTCCTTCACCAATTGCTAGCATACATCAAAAAGGTGATCCGTTTGAAGTCGGAGTCATCAAGGGTTCAGGAGAACCTTCAGGCCGATGTTGATCGCCTTCGGGAGAGGACCACTGAAGCTGAATGTCTCCTGGAGGAGAAGATGGCTGAGGTTAGGATCCTTCAAGAGGCACTCCGAAAGGGAGAGCTCATTCTGGTGGGGTTGCAGGCTACTTTGGCTTTGGAGGAGAGAGGAGGAAAAAAGTCGAGGTTAGGATTACCGAGCTAAAGGATGAAACCTTAAGGTAGATCTCAAAGGCAAAGGTCCAGATGGTGGAGTAGTTCAAGGTTTCGTCTGAAATGATGGACCTGAACATTGCCTTCAGCCAGGAGACTTTTCAAAAGGGGTACGAGCTCTGCGAGGACTGAGTGGCTGTAAAGTTTCCCGATCTTAATCTTGGTTTCCTTTATGGAGATATCTCCGATGAAGAGACTAAACCATCAGCTGTTGCGGCCGACCCTTGTCCTGCCGAAGCAGCCCTTGAGCCCTCCGAGCCTGCTGTTGAGGTGCCCAAACCTGTGCTGGAGCCTGAGGTTATCCCTGAAGCATCAGGCTCCCCTACTGCTCCTCCTTCCGAATTAGCTGAACCGGCTCCCGGGTCCATGGCTGCTGCTGGAGTGCCAAGCTCCTCTCCTATTTCTCCTTCCGAGGTTGGGGGTTCTTGATAGTTATATATATATATTTTTTCTTCTCTTTTTTCTTTACTTTACCCTATACTCGAAGGACTTTAATTAAAGAAAGTAAATTTTTTTTGTCAATACCTTTGAGTGGTTTTGAATATTTTTCATGCATTGGATGCAGTCCCCTATCAATACCGTTCTGTTGCCTTAGGGCATCCCTTTGAAGGCTCATCTTAAACATTTGAGGAAAGAAGTTCATCAGCTAAAAAAAAAATTGAAGAAAACTAAAGATGAACTTCAAAAATCTAGGAAGAATGCTTTGGAAGCAACAATCGAGCTCACCCACCTTCGCAAGCTACACAAGCGAGATTCTACAAGTCTTGCCATCAGAAAGGGTGTCTTCGAGAAGAAGCTTGCCGAACTCAAGAAAAATGCCAACGATAAGTATTGGGTATTAATGGTGAAGATCAGCTCTCTCGAATTCGGGCTTAAAGTGACCAAGGAGAAGATTCAATTATTAGAAGGGAGTTCACCATTGTCCTCTGACAAAGCACACTACGAGTGGGATTGGTCGAAGAAATTCTCCATGCTTCATAAGCAATTGCATGATGCTGAGCTCACTTTTGACACTTATTGGTTGGGTTGGAGTGAAAGAATATCTAAACTTGAGTAGAAGCTTCATGTCGCTGAGAGTGAGGTGGTCCGACTCCAAAAGCAGCTCGCTGATAACTATTATTCTAGATCGAGTAGGAAGTCGGAGCAAGTTGCAACCTTGAGGAGGATCATAGGCAATCTCTTTGAATCCATCGGGTAGGAGAAGAACAAGGTTCAGCAGCTGAAGATCCAACTAGCTTTCAAGTAGCGAGCCGTTAAAGATACAGAAGTTGAATCGGAGGTTCTAAGGAAGAGGCTGCGGGAGTCAGAGGAGAACTACTAATGGACTGATCGGATGTTTCACGATAACTTGATGAGGAGAAAAGAGCTTGAAGAAGAGATCATTGTTCTGAAGGAATCCTTAGTAGTGGCTAGTAGCCCAAAGTCTGAGGAACCCGATCCTTCTTAGGATTTTACCTATCCTTCTATTTTGTACTTGGTCTTATAGACCCTCGTTTTGTAACTATCCTTAACTTTAATGGAATGACACTTTCTTCTATTATTCTCTTGCGTGGATTAGATGTTTGTCAATTCTTTTATTCTCTTTATCTTTTCTTTTAGCAGACGAGCATCGAATAGTATTTTCCCTCCATTTTAAGCAACCAAGGATTTTTATCCATGTTAGGACGAGATTGTTGGGGCATTCTTTGCTCTTGCTAGGATGAGGTTCTCCTTCTATTCCTAGCAAGGCTTAGAGATGCAAAAGGATTGTTGAAAGGGCCTTCTCGCATTCCTAGTGATCGGCTCGCTTTATATGTTAGGATGAGGTTCTCCTTCTATTCAAAGGGCTATAAGGACATGAAAGGACCATTGAAAGGGCCTCTTCCCGCATCCTGACTTAAGTAACCGAGGTCTTTGCTTTAGCTCAATATTAGGATGAGGTTCCCCTCCTGTTCATAATAAGACTATAGGGGCACAAATGGGTCGTTGAAAGAGCCTCTTTTCGCATCCCGGCGTAAGTAATTGAGGTCTTTATTTTAGCTCAATGTTAGGCCGAGGTTCTCCTCCTGTTCCTAACTAGACTATAGGAGCACAAAAGGATTGTTGAAAGGGCCTCTTCTTGCATCCGGGCTTAAGTAACCGAGATCTTCGCTTTAGCTCAATGTTAGGATGAGGTTTTCCTCTATTCCTAACAGAGCTATAGGGCACAAAAGGATCATTGAAAGGACCTCTCCCCACATCCCGACTTAAGTAACCGAGATCTTTGCTTTAGCTCAATGTTAGATGAGATTCCCTCCTATTCCTAACAGGGCTATAGGGGCACAAAAGACCATTGAAAGGGCCTCTCTGCATCCTGATTTAAGTAACCGAGATCTTCGCTTTAGCTCAATGTTAGGATGAGGTTCTCCTCCTATTCCTAATAGGACTATAGGAATACAAAAGGGTCATTGAAAGGGTCTCTCCCCACATCCATGCTTAAGTAATCGAGGTCTTCATTTTAGCTCAATATTAGGATGAGGTTCTCCTCCTATTCCTAACAGAGCTATAGGGGCACAAAAGGACTGTTGAAAGGGCCTCTCCTAGCTCCCAACTTAAGTAACCGAGGTCTTCGCTTTAGCTTAATGTTAGGACGAGGTTCACCATCTATTTCTAACAGGACTAACTTCGTCTAATGATAAAGTTCGGAAGGTTATTTTCTATCATCACAGTTTTACACCAAGATCGAAGATATTAAAATAAGAAGATTTTATTAAAATGAGATTATTGATAGTATATGCATAAGTTCTCCGAGCTCCATGGGCATGGGAGATTGATGCCTTTGAGCTTCTTCAAGTAATAAGTTTCAAGCCAGATGACCTCTTTGACTTCGTAGGGACCTTTCCAGATTGGGGCAAGCTTTCCTTGGTTTTGAGGTTATGAAACGATTGCTCGTCGAAGTACCAAGTCCCCCACTTTGAATATTTTACCTTTGACTTTGGAGTTATAGTAGCGGACCACTCTTCGTCTATAAGCAGCCATTCGAACTAGGGCTTCTTCTCATTTTTTCTTTAGTAGATCGAGGTTTGCTCTGAGGTCTTGCGAATTCATTGCTCACTGAAGGCTACAACCCATGCCGATGGCAGCTTGAGCTCATCAGGATGACTGCTTCCATTTCGAAAGTCAGAGCGAATGGTGTTTCTCTAGTCGACAGCTTCTAGGTAGTTCGGTATGCCCATAGGATATGGTAAAGCTCATCCACCCAAGTCTCCCTTGCTCTTTTAAGCCTTGCCTTGATGCCTTGCAATAAGGTTCTGTTAGTCACTTTTGCTTCACCATTCGCTTGTAGATGAGCTACTGATGTGAAGTTGTGGAAGATGTTCAAATCTTCCCAAAACTCAGTGAACTTTCTTCCAATAAATTATCGCCCATTATCTGTAATAAGGATTAGGGGTAGGCCAAAACTATAAATAATCGACTTTCAGATGAAGTCTTGTACTTTAGCTTCAGTAATCTTTGCCAGGGGTTCGGCCTCGACCCATTTGTTGAAGTAGTCGATCGCAACTAAAAGAAACTTCCATTATTTGGATGCCATCGAAAAGTGGCCAAGTATATGTTAGATATATGTGCCCTAGAAGCCAGAATTGGCTGACACTTGTAATACACTTCTAGGGGCAAAATTGTAATTTTGACTAAAATCAATAAATGGGTTATTTTCTATCACATATGTGTATTTAGTGTCTGTGATACATCCTTTGAGTTAATGGTAATGATAATTCATATTTTTAAGAGTTAAAAATTTAAGACATGAATAATCATTCTTAACTCATAAATTGCTCCCGACCATAGGATCATCATGAGGATGGTGATTGATCCGGAAGATTGGTGTACGATCGCTTCTTTTTAGTAGATGAGTCTTGAGTCTACGGTGTGGAGACACCGAAGCGAGAGTACAGGTACTCGTTAGAGAACGAGGGCACTGAGCGTGACCACCTCGAGTAGTCATTAGGGAAGTCTACCTTCTCGTCAATGACTGACTCGATGCTGCAGTAGTGTGTCTGGTTCTTTGACCTGAGATGCATCGGCAGTTCACCTTGAGGGTGTTATAGTTTGACTACACCATTACTCGGTCTCCTAGCCATATGGAACCCTGAGGTGTATGTTGGCTATGAGCATGTTCATTGTAGGAACTGGATTGCATCAAGATGGAATCTATCTACCTCGGTGGTAGAGGAGCAGCCCTATGATAATCATGAGAATCAAGTCCTGAAGCCCATGGCCATGGCAGAGTGAAATAATAGAAAGAGTTTCTATTTAGATTTTCACATTGGACTCGAATCGAATGATTACATCATATGACAGAGACTAGGGTTTGACGAGTTTACCTTAACCCTAATCTGATCGGGGCTCAAGATAGAAGAACTTAATCACACAGGTAGCTGCACCAAGAGGTTCGCATTCAGCTCTGATGGGTTGCCACCATATACTGCTAGGTGTCACTGGTGGATTTTGGGAGCAATTAGAATGATTTAGATGATCGATCATTCTAGCTGTTCGAATCAGAAGAGTTCTGATCCATCGAAAGGAGTTTCGATGATGTCTATGATAGAGATCATGACATATCCCATTACCATACAGAACTGAACCTAACTGGGTCACACAAACAAGGGTTTGAATCTGGTGATCATCAATTGAACTGATCTAGTTCAATTGATCTGAATGAGATTCAATTAGGTTCAAGGAAATCGTGCTAGCACTCGATTGAACCTAACGTTCTTCTTTTACTATCACAAATAAGTTGTCCTGACTGAGCCAAAGGAGTTTGTGCTCAATCAGAGGCCTTCATATGGTCTGAACTGGAGGTTGTCCAAGTTAGAGAAGGTTGTCTTATTTTATAAGACATTACCTGCCATTTTTGGTCACCTGCCATTTCTTGTCCTTTGACTTTGGTCAAAAGTCTGACCTTTGACTGGTCAAATGTTGACCATAGACACTTTGACTTTTGTCCACATGTCACGCACCTATTGGAGAGCTGGTGGGGGCCTGTCCCCCTGCCAGAACCTGGCAAGGAGGAGGGCGCACGCCACCCTAGGCGTGCGCCCAAGTTGGAGGCGCCTAGGAGTCCTTGTTGGACAAGGACTCCACCTCCCTTTTGGATTCCAATTAGAGTTCTACTAAGAATCCAGTTTGACTGGTCTTAGGCACCTCTAAGGAGGAATCCAGGGGACTCTATTCCCAACCAATCAGATTTAGATCTGATTTCACAAAGGGTTGTGATTGGTTGGGAGGAAGAGGAGTTGGATCACAGCTTAGTCTATAAATAAGACCCTGCGCCCAACTCAGATTCTAATGCAATTAGAATAGAGATTTCCCATGCCCCAAGGCTGCCTCTCCCCTCTTCCTCCATGCCTAAACTTCTCCTCCTTCTCCCCTCTCTCCACGTCCAAAAGAGTTTTGGACTTAGGTTGGTGCGATTCCAGATCAAAAGAAAGGCGATCAAAAGCAAGAAGGCTGCACTGCTGCAAAGGACGACTGCTGATCTTCAAAAGAGTTTTGAAGATCCTCCAGATCAGATCCAGATCTGATTTTTGGAGGAGTGATAGAGAAGAAGAGGATCTCCAGATCCAACCCGAGTGGATACCGGTAGAGGCCAGGCGCTTGCGTGGCTAGATCCAGAACCTTCCGCTGCAATCAGGATCATCTACAGGGTAATAGGATTACCCAAATCAGGTAAATTAAATTTGATTTAATTTATCTTATTTTATTTTATTTATTAAAATAATAAGAATCAGATCTGAAACATATCAAGATCTGATTGGGATCAAGAGAAAAAATTTTGAAATATATCTCTTGATCTGATCAGATCTGGACGAACCTGGACCGAGGAAATCAGGATTTCCCTTCAGCTAGGACTTTCACAGAAGATGTACATAGAGAAAGTACTAAAGAGGTTTAGTATGGAAAACTCTAAGAGGGTTTTAATACCCTTCAGACATGGTATTCATCTTTCCAAGAAGATGTGCCCCAGCACACCTGAGGAAATAGAACGCATGAGCAAGATCCCTTATGCTTCTGCAATAGGGAGCCTCATGTATGCCATGCTATGTACACGACCTGATATAGCCCATGCTGTGAGTGTCACAAGCAGATATCAGTCAAATCCAGGTGAAGAACACTGGACTTCTGTGAAATGTATCCTTAAGTACTTGAGAAGAACTAAGGATATGATGTTGGTCTTTGGTAATGGAGAACTCCAAGTCCAGGGATACACAGACTCAGATTTCATGTCCGATATAGATGATCGAAAGTCGACATCTGGGAGTCTGTTTGTGTGCAATGGTGGTGCTGTCAGCTGGAAGAGTTCCAAGCAAATGGTGATAGCAGATTCCACCATGGAAGCAGAATATATCGCTGCATCAGAAGCTGCGAAGGAAGCATTCTGGTATAAGAAGTTTGCTGCAGAAATCGGAGTAATGCCATCAGATGCCATTCCTCTATACTGCGACAACAATGGCGCCATAGCCCTTGCTAAGGAGCCGAGGTCTCACCAGAAATCCAAGCATATTGAGCGGCGATACCACCTCATCCGCGATTACCTCGAGAAGGGTTATGTCGAGGTCAAGAGAGTCAACTCCATAGATAATGTGGCAGACCCACTTACAAAGCCGTTGGGCCAGCAGAAGATCGAAGCCCACCTTGAGAAGATGGGACTTAGACTTGTAGCCAATTGGCTTTAGGACAAGTGGGAGATTGTTAGATATATGTGCCCTAGAAGCCAGAATTGGCTGACACTTGTAATACACTTCTAGGGGCAAAATTATAATTTTGACTAAAATCAATAAAATGGGTTATTTTCTATCACATATGTGTATTTAGTGTCTGTGATACATCCTTTGAGTTAATGGTAATGATAATTCATATTTTCAAGAGTTGAAAATTTAAGACATGAATAATCATTATTAACTCATAAAATTGCTCCTGACCATAGGATCATCACGAGGATGGTGATTGATCCGGAAGGTTGGTGTACAATCGCTTCTCTTTAGTAGATGAGTCTTGAGTCTACGGTGTGGAGACACCGGAGCGAGAGTACAGGTACTCGTTAGAGAACGAGGGCACTGAGCGTGACCACCTCGAGTAGTCATTAGGGAGTCTACCTTCTCGTCAATGACTGACTCGATGCTGCAGTAGTGTGTCTGGTTCTTTGACCTGAGGTGCATCGGCAGTTCACCTTGAGGGTGTTATAGTTTGACTACACCATTACTCGGTCTCCTAGCCATATGGAACCCTGAGGTGTATGTTGGCTATGAGCATGTTCATTGTAGGAACTGGATTGCATCAAGATGGAATCTATCTACCTCGGTGGTAGAGGAGCAGCCCTATGATGATCATGAGAATCAAGTCCAGAAATCCATGGCCATGGTAGAGTGAAATAATAGAAAGAGTTTCTATTTAGATTTTCACATTGGACTCGAATCGAATGATTACATCATATGACAGAGACTAGGGTTTGACGAGTTCACCTTAACCCTAATCTGATCGGGGCTCAAGATAGAAGAACTTAATCACACAGGTAGCTGCACCAAGAGGTTCGCATTCAGCTCTGATGGGTTGCCACCATATACTGCTAGGTGTCACTGGTGGATTTTGGGAGCAATTAGAATGATTTAGATGATCGATCATTCTAGCTGTTCGAATCAGAAGAGTTCTGATCCATCGAAAGGAGTTTCGATGATGTCGATGATAGAGATCATGACATATCCCATTACCATACAGAACTGAACCTAACTGGGTCACACAAACAAGGGTTTGAATCTGGTGATCATCAATTGAACTGATCTAGTTCAATTGATCTGAATGAGATTCAATTAGGTTCAAGGAAATCGTGCTAGCACTCGATTGAACCTAACGTTCTTCTTTTGCTATCATAAATAAGTTGTCCTGTCTGAGCCAAAGGAGTTTGTGCTCAATCAGAGGCCTTCATATGGTCTGACTGGAGGTTGTCCAAGTCAGAAAAGGTTGTCTTATTTTGTAAGACATTACCTGCCATTTTTGGTCACCTGCCATTTCTTGTTCTTTGACTTTGGTCAAAAGTCTACCTTTGACTGGTCAAACGTTGACCATTGACACTTTGACTTTTGACCACATGTCATGCACCTATTGGAGAGCTGGTGGGGGCCTGTCCCCCTGCCAGAACCTGGCAAGGAGAAGGGCGCACGCCACCCTAGGCGTGTGCCCAAGTTGGAGGCGCCTAGGAGTCCTTGTTGGACAAGGACTCCATCTCCTTTTTGGATTCCAATTAGAGTTCTTCTAAGAACCAACTTTGACTGGTCTTAGGCACCTCTAAGGAGGAATCCAGGGGACTCTATTCCCACCAATCAGATTTAGATCTGATTTCACAAAGGGTTGTGATTGGTTGGGAAGAAGAGGAGTTGGATCACAGCTTAGTCTATAAATAAGACCCTGCGCCCAACTCAGATTGTAAGAGATAGAAGAATTCAATTGAGAAACCCATGCCCCAAGGCTGCCTCTCCCCTCCTTCTCCATGCCATAGTCTCTTCTCCCCTTGCTCTCCACGTCCAAAAGGAGTTTTGGACCTTGGTTGGTGCGATTCAGATCAAAGAAAGGCGATCAAAAGTAAGAAGGCTGCGCTGCTGCAAAGGACGACTGCTCATCTTCAAAAGAGTTTTGAAGATCCTCCAGATCAGATCCAGATCTGAATTTTTGGAGGTGTGATAGAGAAGAAGAGGATCTCCAGATCCAACCCGAGTGGATACCGGTAGAGGCCAGGCGCTTGCGTGGCTAAGATCCAGAACCTTCCGCTGCAAACAGGATCATCAACAGGGTAATAGGATTACCCAGATCAGGTAAATTAAATTTGATTTAATTTATCTTTTTTAATTTTATTTTATTAAAATAATAAGAATCAGATCTGAAATATATCAAGATCTGATTGGAATCAAGAGAAAAAGTTTTGAAATATATCTCTTGATCTGATCAGATCTGAACGAACCTGGACCGGGAAAATCAGGATTTCCCTTCAACCTCTATTTCAAACAACTTAGTGGATCCAAGACTGTTTTTTATTTAAGAGTGTCATCTTTTAACATATTCATGATCTGTAAGGGCCAATAATAACCTTGCCGAAGTAGCTTTTGAGACAGGGATTTAGTGCTCAAATGGTTTTCATAGATTTCTTGATGCACTTCCCATAATGCAAAATCGATCTTAGAAGGTCGAAGACATCTTAACAGTGATAAAGAATATGATCTCTTATATAGTTTGTCTTCGTAAAGTACATATCGGAAGGCTTGGTTCTTCAACTTTCAAGCTTTCTTTGGGTCATGAGGGAGAGTTCTACCTCTGAGATAAGCAATCAATGGATCAATCCAGCAGGGCTCATGGTTAATCTGCATGGTAGTCAGCAGCTCTTTCGAACTTGGGCATTTCATTTTTTCAAAGTATACTTTCTTCGGAAGTTCATTGGGGGCAAGTGTGGCCAATTTGGATAGAAGGTCGGCTCTAGCATTTTCTGCCCTTAGAATCCATTGGATATTGAAACTATTGAATGTCGGGGTCAAGCTCTTCACTTTCTTAAGATATTTTATCATATTTTTCTCTCGAGCCTTGTAATCGTCGCTGACCTATCTCACTATCAACTACGAATCACTGTAAGCTCGGAGTCGATCTGCTTCTAGTTCTTTTGCCATCTTCAGTCCTGCTATCAAAGCTTTATATTCTGCTCTATTATTCATTATAGAAAACTCAAAATATGGTATATACTTAGTAATAACCCCTTTCAGATTGACCAAGATCAATCCAGCTCCTACACCGAAAGCATTGGAAGAGCCATCCATATACAAGGCCCAAAATCCTTTGGAAAGGTCTGCTCTTTCTTCAGGAAAGCTTGGTTGCAGCCATGGAATGTTGGCCTCATTCTACTCAGGTTTGACATCATCTGGGATCATGCATTCAACTATAAAATTAGCTAGTATCTGAGCTTTGATTGATGACCGGGGTTGATAGTTGATGTCGAACTCTATGAGCTCAATTGCCCACTTGCGATTCTTTCAGAGGCATCTATTCGATGAAGAACTATCTTGATTGGCTAATTAGGGAGGAGTGTTATTGTGTGCCCCTAAAAATAGGAGCAAAGTCTCTTGGCTATAATTAGAAGAACGTAAGTTAATTTTTTCAATTTAGTATACCAGATCTCTGTATCTCTTAGGACTCGACTTATATAGTAGATCGACCGCTGCATTTTCGCCTCTTCTTTGACTAAAACCATCATGAGGACTGTTGGAGAGACTACCAAGTACAGAAATAATTCTTCTCCAAGTTCAAGCTTAGCCAATGAAGGAGGCAAGCCAAGGTAGATTTTGAGCTCTTTGAATGCTTGTTGGCATTCCGTAGTCCAGCAGACGTTCTTCGGTTATTCGAGAGCTTAGAAAAAAGGTATGCACCATTCAGCTGACCTCGAGATAAAGCAATTCAAAGATGCCATTTTCTCGGTTAGGCGCTAAACTTTTTTTATTGATTTTGGGATAGTCATTTCCTGGATGGCTCAGATCTTCTTCGGGTTGGCCTCGATTCCCCATCTCGAGACCATGAACTCCAAGAATTTTTTTGAGGTTACTTCAAAGGCATACTTGGTCGGATTCAACTTCATCTTATATTTTCGGAGAGCATTGAAGATCTCTTCAAGGTCGGCTACGTGACTGCTCAAAGTTTTGCTCTTGACAAGCATATCATCTACGTAGACCTTCATGTTGTGGTCGATCTACTCTCTAAAAATCTTATTGATCAGACGCTGATATGTTGCGCTTGTATTTTTTAGTTCGAAGGACATGATCCTGTAATAATAAAGATCACGATCGATAATAAAAGTAGTCTTCTCCTTATCCTTCGATACCATCTAGATTTGATTGTAGCCGGAGAAGGCATCCATGAAGGTGAGAAGCTCATGGTCCGAAGTTTCGTCCATCACTTGATCAATTCTGGACAGGGGGTTGTTGGAAATTATATCCTAAAGCTAATCATCTAGGTTATAGATGGTTGAGCTAAATATAATTATACTTAAATTATTAATAAATAAAATTATTATTTTGGCCTTTTCATCACTTTGTGCATCTTTCTGTAATGAACTCTTCTGTGATGAAGTTCTTAGGACTATTTAGACTCGACAAAGGAGGATTTATCATTTAGTCCTCAAACATGTTCATGATTAAATGATTCGTTGTTACTCAGGATGATAACGTATCAAGTGTAGATCGTTGTGTGCCATAAGTGTTGGTTGTCCTCTTAACCAAGAAGTATGGAGATACTATTATGACATGCAAGTGAAGTGTAGGGATACATTTTACTAAACATGATCCAACTGTGAAGCTCTCTACTATCAAGAGTTACTCACGAAGGATATGGATATAAGTATCCCTTAGACCTGAGATTACTACGGTGACCTGCAAGCAACTCACTGTACTTAAGTACCGAACTATTTGAATTTCTAATTTAGTGATGGAAGACTACTAGGTGCAGTCAAGTACTTGGCTTATCGATGTATGAGTCAAGATGGAATTGACCCCTCTAAGTGTTGGAGCAAGTGCATCACTGTATTTCAATTTAGCAAACCCTCGATCGGGGTGGTCCATGTGATGGACACTGTGTTTTGAAATACACTATGGATGAATTTTAGGGTTGATAGTAAACCCTAGATCATCCTTTGAGCATCAAGGTCAAGGAGATGAATTATACAGTAATCATATGCTACAAGTTTGTTAATGTTGCATTATAATTATTCGACCTATCTGAACGTTGGGTACCATTGCTAGATGGTCATATCGATTGGTACAGAAAATTAGTGTTGCCCAGATATGGCTACCCAAGGGGGGGGTGAATTGGGTTTCTAAAAAGTTTGGCCAATTTAAACTCTAATGCTAATATGTGTTTCTAATTAAAAGAAACTTGAATGCTTTATGGTGAATGAACAATGTGTAGCAGCAAAATTAAAAGCAACTAATTAATGCAAATATGTAAAACAAATAAAGTAAAAGCATAATTAAACACACAAGGATTTTATAGTGGTTCGATACAATCCCGCACCTATGTCCACTCTCCAAGCTCTCCTTGGAAATTCCACTATAATCCTAGATTACAGTGCACTTATTTTGATCTGGGATCATAAATAAATCTAGTTGATTTTGTCGGGCTCACCAATCGCAATCCTATATCGATAGTTTTTTGGATTCACTATCAATCGAGTTGGTTTTAACCTAGGAGCACCAACCACAACCTTTACACCATCTAATTTTTGGCTTGGACCAACCTACACCCCAAGTTTCTTTCTTCCAAAGAAACTTGTAAAGAAACAAAGATACAAATATAAAAATTCAGCACAAGAACAAAAAATTAAAAGAAACTCTTTTGAAGCTTGATGGAGAGGTTGAAAGATGGCTCTTAAAGCTTAGTATTTTCTCTTTTGAAGGCTGAGAGGAAGCTTGAATGAATGAGGATGATCACACTTTGAAGCTCTCTGAATTTGATGCACAAGGTCCTCTCTTTTCTCTCCTTTTCTTTTGATATTCAGTAAACCTCACTATTTTAATGATATCTACTTTCAATCCATTTAATCTTGTTTTTCAAATATTTCTCTAGCCTTTTATACTCTTTGTGATGGCTGGAGGAGTTTTGGCCGTTGGAAGGGTTGAAATAGTCATTGGAGTGAAAAACTAGCTATTACAAAAAGCTGCAGAAATTAGTCATTATGATCACCGTGTTGGCTCAGTCCTAACTGGGTTGGCTCAGTTTATAGCTAGGTCGGCTCAATCCCCTGTTTCTTGAAAAAATTAGCTTTCTGCACTTTCTATCTTTTGCTTCCACTGAGACAGATCGGCTCAGTCTCAAACTGGGTCAGCCCAATTTGCATGCCAAGCGTGTCGAGCAGCCCATTTCAAAAGAGGATGACCTAGGGGTCATCCTTTGGATTGACCCTTTTGCTAAAATTTAATTTTCTTCCAATTTATGCATCCAAAAATTGTGGGACTGCTTCTAAAAGATTAGAAATCTTCTAAGCTTGTTCTTGAGGCTTTCAAAACAGATTTTCTCTAACTTTGTAAAATTATAATTTTACCCTTCTTCAAAGATGTTTATAAATTCAATTTTCTTAAAGCTCTTGACTTAGTGATTTTTTTGTGGATATTTTTTTTGAATTAATTTTTTCAATTTGAATACTTGAAAAGACCTACATACATTCTTAAAATACATGATTAGGATTATTTATACTCAATATTTTGGAATCATCAAAATCAATTAGTGAGTCAACAATATCTCCCTTTTTAATGATGATAAAACTTTGAGTATATGCACAAAAATAAAATTAATGTATTTCAACTAACTGGCTAGTATAAAATATGAAGTGAGAATGTACACAAATATAAATGCGCACTTCATAAAAACTCCAAATAATATTTTGCATAATTTATATACTCATATCAAAATAATATTTTAATTCAAATCAATGAGTATTAAGATTCTAAGCAAGAAATTCATTAAGTTTCTTAAGTATTAATTTTTTAAGCATATACTCAATATACCTCTCCTTCTTTTTGACAACATCAAAAGGAACAAGAAAAATAATCAAAATCAACATTAAGGCATTAAATTGAGAGATGTATCAAATTCAAAAAGTCAAATCAAATTAATCATCTCTCCTTTTGAATAATTATTTCTTTTTTTTCAAAAATTAGCTTGAATTTAAATATTAAAGACTCTCCTCCTTTTTTTTTGAATGAATATGATTTTTTAATTAGATTTTCAAAGATGTACTTTTAACCTTTAAGAGGAATAGAGCTATTCATAAGATTTAACCATGAATTCAAGCGTGATATACACATCAATATTTATTCGTTCCTTTTCTTAATGAAAATCCATCATTTAAATTTAGAAAAGACATGTATCGAGTAAATCAATAATAGTATTGAAGTAAATAAGAATTACTTTCTCAAATTTATTTTTTGAGTAAAAATTACTTTGATACAAATGATTTTATAAGAATTTTCAAATTCAGTTTGACTCCAATTAATTATCAAAAATGATTAGGCTATCAAATCATGTATATCAAAATATAAAATCAGCATATTAATGATACCACTTTAAGCAATTTTTAATTATTGAAGAATAATTTATTTGTCTGACACTACTTTAAATTTATAGTACTTTAAATCAAGTAATTCGAATTGAATAAGCACATGAAAGCACAAATTGAAAAGACTATAAGGCATTTGATTTAAAATTTAAAATCAATACAATAAAGCTCAAAATAAGATAATTAATTGAGAATTTAAGATCATGAATTAACTAATATTTTTAATCAATCAAATTAGAAAATATCTCTCTCCCTGCTTTTCATACTAATTGCCAGATTGATTTATTTTTCAATTTTTTCCCACTCTTTATTTCAAAATAAGCATATTTTAAATTTAAATTATCAAATTGATATATATATATATATTCATTCTTTAGCATTATCTTCCACTTTTCTTTTTTCAAAATTTGCATGCATAAGCTTTATAATTTTTGTTACTCCCCCTTTTTCTTTCAAGTTAAGCACATTTAATTGATACCACATTAATTTTTAATTAATACAAATTTATCTTTTAAGCTTAGATTTTTAAATTTTATTGATACCAAATGATCATTTTATCTTTGGTGTTTTCTCCCCTTACTTTTGCAAACAAAGCTATTTTTAAATTAAATAAAATTTTAAGAGAGAAAGCATCAATTGAGTGAATTAAGTATTAAATTATACATTTAATTTAAATAAACATAGCATTCACTCATGTAGAAACTAAATTTTTTAAAAATTTACTTTTTATTTGCTTCAAAAGATGTTTATAGTGATAACAATCCATTAAAATCCAAAAGTATGCCATGTAGATGTACTTCTCAATTTTAATTAATAAGAACTTTAGGCTTCAAAATTTTGAATAATATAATCTTAAAAATACTTCTCTTCACTTTGATATTAAAGTAAATCATTCAAAAATGTATCACAAGAATTTATCTCAAACATTATAATAGCAAGAATATAGGTATGAAAATTCATATTTGAGACAAAGCAACTATTCTTTTGCCAAAAGATAAATCAAAAAAATATAAGACATATTATAAGCTGTCTAATCCTAAATGGATATATCATTTAGAGATTTATTTAATTTTTTAGAAAATATCTCTTTCTCTTCTTAAGTAGTATCAATCAATTTGAAGCATAAATATATCAATCTTATAATTTATCTCAAGATATAATATCAAAAATATATTCATGCAGATCAGATTATATGCAAGAATATTTTCTTCTTTTAGTCAAAGATAAAGCAATAGAATATAAGACGATAATGATCCATTTGATATTAATCGTTAAAATTTTTGATCAAAAAAAATGAATCAATTTAAATTTAGATCAAATTATCTTGATAAGTTAATTTGAATTGATATCAACAAATCATCCAAAATAAATCATAGAGAGATATTCTATTTAAAACATTCTTCTCTTTTGCCAAAAAAAATATAATAAAGTTCAAGACAGGAATGAGACTATTGATATCTAGTATAAAATTTTCTTAAGAAGAATCTACTTGATAAAAAAATCTTATTTTATTTTAATAGCTTTAAAAATAAAATCAAATAATAATCTGATCTAAAATTCAAACCATTTTGAGAATTTTAAATTGTGATAAATCATTTTGAATTAATATCAATAAATCATCCAAGATAAATTATAAATAGATCTTCTATTATTCTTGGAAAGATCATTTCATCCCTTTTCTTATGAAATACCAGGCAATTAAGTTTAGAAAAGATATAAACTTTTTGAATTTATCTCAAATGATGTAACATCAAGAATATAGCTTTGCAAAATTAGATAAAGATATTCTTTTATTTTTGTTAAAAGATAAAGCATTGATGTGCAAGACAATGATGTGCTGTTTGATAGAAATTGTGAAAGTTTTGATAGTTAAGTATTATATTTATCAATGAGTTTCAAAATTATAAGAATGTATCAAAATCAATTTATTTTCAAAAAGATGTCTACAAGAATGACAAACATCAAGATGATCAAAATGTATGACATCTATAACTCACAAAAATGGATTACTAGGGAGCACTAAAGTTCTAAGAAAATAAATCCTAGCATCCTAAGAAGAGTAGGTCGGTATATCTTTAAGAAGAAAGTTCAAGTTGACTAGATAGAGAGGGTAGTCTAGTATCTCCAAATAACTGACCTTAGTCATGCATATACTTCTTGCTAAAGTAATAGCTTGAATCAATCACATTGACTCCTTTCTGATCGATGATTGTGCCTCCATCAGATCTCATCTTATCTATTGTGTCTATGAAGTAAACTTTTAAATTTTTTTTGTACAAACAAAAAGAATGATTCTGATGAAATTTCTTTCGATAAATGCATTTTCTCATCCAATATACCAAATAATCAATTTGAGCTCTCTGAATGATTGATCTATGGGGGTAGAGCTACTTTTGTCTAAACGTCTAAACTACTAGGATCCTCAATCCTTGACATCTATTATAGCATGAGTGTAGGTATGCAAAGTAGGAATCTTCTGGAGAATATGATGCATGACTAATATGAAAGAAGATCCTATTGGTCATAGTAGTCGCCATTTCTATACTCAGCTGATTGGCATTGATATACTTAATGCCCTCGACATTATCTCAAACTAACATAATGTTTAAATATATCACTACTTGAGATAATCCAAGGTACTTCCTAGCATGCATCCAATATTATCAACATTCATCTCAATCTGCATCCTTTTTACTTTGAAAATTAGACCTTTCAACTCTTCATTTTTATGCAACCATAAAATTCTCTTGCTGATCTAAGGTAGGTGGGCAAATTCAAGAAGCAAGTAAATTTTCAACCCATTAATAAATATCCTTAGTGTCCGAGCTAATCTTATATCATCCAATATAATATTGACACTTCAAACTTCTGATTCTAAATTTTCAATCCTAAACATTATGTTTCCAAAGAATTCTTGAATTGAGTTCAAATAGATCAAAAGAACATGAAATTTCTTAGCCCAATCTCTTAATTTTCTATACAATTAAAATTCTTTCTTGCTCTAGAAATTCAAGTATTATTTTGAAGCTTGGTCCTTCTTTCTTGTATGGGATAATGATTTGAAAAAATTCTAAATTTTTAAATTTCTGCATGAAAGTTTCTCTTCCTTTTCTTAAGAAATATCAAGCAATTATAGATTTAGAAAAGATATATATTTTTGAATTTATTTTAAATAATATTATATCAAACATATAGCTGTGCAAAATTAAATTTGAAATAAAGATATTTTTTTTTGCCAAAAAGTAAATCAATCAAATACATGGCAAATAGTGTGCTATTTGATATCAATTACTTAAAACTAAAGTCCTTTTTAAAAGTTTAGCTTTAATAATAAATGATAACTTCCTTGAAACATCTTGCATGATATCAACTTCAAAGAATTCAAGACAACTATTTCTCAAATTCAACTTTCAAAATCATTCAATCAGAACAAAGTATGAATATTCATATAAAAAAAATCTCTTTTAAGATAAGAAAAGGCAATCAAATCAATAATCAAGAAAGATATTCAAATCAATTTGAAATAAAAATTATCAATTGGAGGTTCAATATCAAATAGATTAATCAAACTTAATACTGGCTTGTGGCAACCAATCTTCATAACCTTGCTTTTGATAATTGATGTCGGCTTTTCCTATCATGACTTCACAAGTTTGGACCAATAGGGAACGTGAGCTGGGTTTAGACCGTCGTGAGACAGGTTAGTTTTACCCTACTGATGGCCGTGCCGCGATAGTAATTCAACCTAGTACGAGAGGAACCGTTGATTCACACAATTGGTCATCGCGCTTGGTTGAAAAGCCAGTGGCGCGAAGCTACCGTGTGCCGGATTATGACTGAACGCCTCTAAGTCAGAATCCAAGCTAGCGAAGCGGCGCCCGAGCCCGCCGTCCGCCTCCCGACCCGCAGTAGGGGCCCACGGCCCCCAAGGGCTCGTGTCGCGGGCGCAGCCGCCGCGGCGTAGCGGCCGCGGGCGGCCGCCTGGGAGCGCAATTCCGGACGGACGGCGGGCAGAATCCTTTGCAGACGACTTAAATACGCGACGGGGCATTGTAAGTGGCAGAGTGGCCTTGCTGCCACGATCCACTGAGATCCATCCCCGAGTCGCACGGATTCGTCCCACCCCACAACAGGACCCCGCCCCCAACGGGGGCAGCACCCGAACGGGAACGGTGCGACGGGCCCAAAACGAGGTCGGAGCTCGGAGCGCGGCCCGCGGGCGGGTGGGCCGGGCGTCCGGGGGACGAGACGGGGCCGGCGGGATCCCCAACGAGCACGGGGTCGCAGCTCGGGGCCGCCGGGGATTCCGGGCACCCACTGCGGGCGAGCACCGGGCATCCCGCGTGCGGCGAGGGCCGATCCCCACGCAGGGGGGTGGACGCGGTGGTGGAGGGGGCGCCATGGCATAGGACCTCATGCATGCGGGGACTCCGACCGTGCCAGCGGTGGTGATCGTGCGAGCGACGCACCAGCATCGGCGTGCGTGTGGATGCGCAGTGACCTGCACGGGGGTCGCGGTTGAGCGTGTGCACGCGGCTTCCCGCCATCGTAGGGACCGGCGGTGGACTGGGCGGCGTCGTGCGAGTGCGGCGGCGGTGGCAGAACTGGGGACCCATGCATGCAGCGTCCATCCTTTCGGCCCCAGCGTGCGGCGTCGGGGCGTCGTGAGGGCGACCTCGGCATCCTGCCGCATGGGGCCCGTCCGGGTGGGGCGGTGCGCCTATGCAGGTGCGGCGGCTAGGGAGCCGATGGGAGTCGGAGGCATGCACGAGGGTCAGGGGCGACGGGCATCGCTCCGCACGGACGCGACGCCCGTCCCAAGCGACGGGCCCCGAGATGCGATGGAGCACACCAATCTCGACCGCGATGTGTGAAGTCGACGGCGGCATGCGGAGCCGACGGGCGCGCCGCCCGGCATCGTAGAGCTTGCACGCGGCCTCCATTCGGGTGGGGCTAGGGGGGCAGAGGCCGTGGGAGAGCTCAGGTGCGGCGGCGAGGGATGCCGGGCTGCATGTATCCATCACCCGTGCGGTCGGTTCGGACGTCGTGGGGGAGCCGCACGAAGGAGGCGGCAGTGGGGGCGTCATGTGCACTGCGCGCGGCCGCCGATCGTGCGGCTCTAGGCCATGCGACGCACGTCAGGGACCCCCCGCCCGTTCGTAATGCAGCTCGGTGCTTTGGAACCCCCGGGGTGGGACTTGGGGGGATGCCCCCGGGGTGGTAGGGGGCGCTCGAGGCCCACCGACTGGCATAGCACCCCGCTGCCCCACGGGACGCGCATCCCGGCACCCGCCCGTTTGCAATGCCGCTCGGTCCTTTGGAACCCCCGGGGTGGGACTTGCCGGGATGCCCCGTCGGGGTGTGTCGCTTAACAGCGTGTTCGGGTCCCCTCCGCGCAAGTCCCGAGCGCCATGCCCACGGGACGCGCATCCCGCCCCCGCCCGTTTGCAATGCCGCTCGGTCCTTTGGAACCCCCGGGGTGGGACTTGCGGGGATGCCCCGCCGGGGTGGTAGGGTGGGCCTCTGTCGCACGGCCGAGGCCCGCACTCGGGCGTGCTGCTCCCCTCCGTCCCAGCGCGGCGGCCGTGCGCGGTGCTTCCGTGCCCGCTGCCGGCCCTGCGTGCGCCGGGCTGCCCTGCCCGCGGTCCGCCCGCCCGTGCGCAGCGGCAGGGCGGCCCGGGATTCGGGTCCCCTCAGCGCAGGTCCCGAGCCCATTGCACACGGGACGCGCATCCCGCCACCCGCCCGTTTGCAATGCCGCTCGGTCCTTTGGAACCCCCGGGGTGGGGCTTGCCGGGATGCCCCCCCGGGGTGGTAGGGGGCGCCTCTGTCGCACGGCCGAGGCCCGACCTCTGGCGCGCTGCGGACGTGCGCGCAGCCCGGCCCCCCCCACCAATTTGCAACGTCGCTCGGTCCCGATCGCCATTTCCACGGGACGCGCATCCCGGCTCCCGCCCGTTTGCAATGCCGCTCGGTCCTTTGGAACCCCCGGGGTGGGACTTGCCGGGATGCCCCGTCGGGGTGGTAGGGGTCGCCTCTGTCGCACGGCCGAGCTCCGCCCGCGGGCGCCCTGCGGACGTTCCGCGCCGCTCCTCCGCAACGCTTCGGCCCTGCGCCGAGCTTCCCTGCCCTCCGTCGGACCATGCGTGCGCCGGTCTGCCGCGCCCGGGCGTGCGCAGCGGCGGGTTGGCCAGGGATTCGGGTCCCCTCCGCGCAAGTCCCGAGCGCCATGCCCACGGGACGCGCATCCCGTCCCCCGCCCATTTGCAATGCCGCTCGGTGCTTTGGAACCCCCGGGGTGGGGCTATCCGGGATGCCCCGTCGGGGTGGTAGGGTGCGCCGCCGCCGCGCGTCCCAGGCCCGCGCGCGGGCGCGCTGCACACCTGACGCGCATCCCGCCACCCGCCCGTTTGCAATGCCGCTCGGTCCTTTGGAACCCCCGGGGTGGGACTTGCGGGGATGCCCCACCGGGGTGGTAGGGTGGGCCTCTGTCGCACGGCCGAGGCCCGCACTCGGGCGTGCTGCTCCCCTCCGTCCCAGCGCGGCGGTCGTGCGCGGTGCTTCCGTGCCCGCTGCCGGCCCTGCGTGCGCCGGGCTGCCCAGCCCGCGGTCCGCCCGCCCGTGCGCAGCGGCAGGTTGGCCCGGGATTCGGGTCCCCTCAGCGCAGGTCCCGAGCCCATTGCACACGGGACGCGCATCCCGCCACCCGCCCGTTTGCAATGCCGCTCGGTCCTTTGGAACCCCCGGGGTGGGGCTTGCCGGGATGCCCCCCCGGGGTGGTAGGGGGATCCTCTGTCGCACGGCCGAGGCCCGACCCTCTGGCGCGCTGCGGACGTGCGCGCAGCCCGGCCCCCCCACCAATTTGCAACGTCGCTCGGTCCTTCCGGAACCCCCGGGGTTGGGATTGCCGGGACGCCCCTTCGGGGTGTTGGGGGTCGCCGCTGCCGCGCGCGGGCGGGTCGGCAGGGGATTCGGGACCCCGCTGCGCAGGTCCCGATCGCCATGCCCACGGGACGCGCATCCCGGCTCCCGCCCGTTTGCAATGCCGCTCGGTCCTTTGGAACCCCCGGGGTGGGACTTGCCGGGATGCCCCGTCGGGGTGGTAGGGGTCGCCTCTGTCGCACGTTCGAGCTCCGCCCGCGGGCGCCCTGCGGACGTTCCGCGCCGCTCCTCCGCAACGCAATGTCCCTACGCCGAGCTTCCCAGCCCTCTGTCGGACCATTCGTGGGCCTTTCCGCCGCGCCCTGGCGTTCGCAGCGGCGTGGCGGCCAGGGATTCGGGTCCCCTCCGCGCAAGTCCCGAGCGCCATGCCCACGGGACGCGCATCCCGTCCCCCGCCCATTTGCAATGCCGCTCGGTCCTTTGGAACCCCCGGGGTGGGACTTGCCGGGATGCCCCGTCGGGGTGGTAGGGGGCGCCTCTTCGGGCGTTCCTACAACGTATTACCGCCTTATCCCCCGCCCATTTGCAATGCCGCTCGGTCCTTTGGAACCCCGGGGTGCGGGGTGGTTGATGCCTTGAAGGGAAATCCTGATTTCCCGGTCCAGGTTCGTCCAGATCTGATTAGATCAAGAGATATATTTCAAAAATTTTCTCTTGATCTCAATCAGATCTTGATATGTTTCAGATCTGATTCTTATTATTTTAATAAATAAAATAAAATAAGATAAATTAAATCAAATTTAATTTACCTGATTTGGGTAATCCTATTACCCTGTAGATGATCCTGATTGCAGCGGAAGGTTCTGGATCTTAGCCACGCAAGCGCCTGGCCTCTACCGGTATCCACTCGGGTTGGATCTGGAGATCCTCTTCTTCTCTATCACACCTCCAAAAATCAGATCTGGATCTGATCTGGAGGATCTTCAAAACTCTTTTGAAGATCTGCAGTCGTCCTTTTGCAGCAGCGCAGCCTTCTTGCTTTTGATCGCCTTTCCTTGATCTGAATCGCACCAACCTAAGTCCAAAACACCTTTTGGACGTGGAGAGCAAGGGGAGAAGAGACTATGGCATGGAGAAGGAGGGGAGAGGCAGCCTTGGGGCGTGGGATCTCAATTGAATTCATTTACTTAGAATTAGGGTTGGGCGCAGGGTCTTATTTATAGACCTCTTGTGATCCAACTCCTCTTCCTCTCAACCAATCACAACCCTTTGTGAAATCAGATCTAAATCTGATTGGTTGGAATAGAGACCCCTGGATTCCTCCTTAGAGGTGCCTAAGACCAGTCAAACTGGATTCTTAGTAGAACTCTGATTGGAATCCAAAAGGGAGGTGGAGTCCTTGTCCAACAAGGACTCCTAGGCGCCTCCTACTTGGGCTCACGCCACCCTTGGCGTGCGCCCTTCTCCTTGCCAGGTTCTGGCAGGGGGACAGGCCCCCACCAGCTCTCCAATAGGTGCATGACATGTGGTCAAAAGTCAAAGGGTCAATGGTCAACGTTTGACCAGTCAAAGGTAGACTTTTGACCAAAGTCAAAGAACAAGAAATGGCAGGTGACCAAAAATGGCAGGTAATGTCTTACAAATAAGACAACCTATTCTGACTTGGACAACCTCCAGTCAGACCATATGAAGGCCTCTGATTGAGCACAAACTCCTTTGGCTCAGTCAGGACAACTTATTTATGATAGTAAAAGAAGAACGTTAGGTTCAATCGAGTGCTAGCACGATTTCCTTGAACCTAATTGAATCTCATTCAGATCAATTGAACTAGATCAGTTCAATTGATGATCACCAGATTCAAACCCTTGTTTGTGTGACCCAGTTAGGTTCAGTTCTGTATGGTAATGGGATATGTCATGATCTCTATCATAGACATCATCGAAACTCCTTTCGATGGATCAGAACTCTTCTGATTCGAACAGCTAGAATGATCGATCATCTAAATCATTCTAATTGCTCCCAAAATCCACCAGTGACACCTAGCAGTATATGGTGGCAACCCATCAGAGCTGAATGCGAACCTCTTGGTGCAGCTACCTGTGTGATTAAGTTCTTCTATCTTGAGCCCCGATCAGATTAGGGTTAAGGTGAACTCGTCAAACCCTAGTCTCTGTCATATGATGTAATCATTCGATTCGAGTCCAATGTGAAAATCTAAATAGAAACTCTTTCTATTATTTCACTCTGCCATGGCCATGGGCTTTCTGGACTTGATTCTCATGATCATCATAGGGCTACTCCTCTACCACCGAGGTAGATAGATCCCATCTTGATGCAATCCAGTTCCTACAATGAACATGCTCATAGCCAACATACACCTCAGGGTTCCATATGGCTAGGAGACCGAGTAATGGTGTAGTCAAACTATAACACCCTCAAGGTGAACTGCCGATGCATCTCAGGTCAAAGAACCAGACACACTACTGCAGCATCGAGTCAGTCATTGACGAGAAGGTAGACTTCCCTAATGACTACTCGAGGTGGTCACGCTCAGTGCCCTCGTTCTCTAACGAGTACCTGTACTCTCGCTCCGGTGTCTCCACACCGTAGACTCAAGACTCATCTACTAAAGAGAAGCGATCGTACACCAACCTTCCGGATCAATCACCATCCTCGTGATGATCCTATGGTCGGGAGCTGTTTATGAGTTAATAATGATTATTCATGTCTTAAATTTTCAACTCTTGAAAATATGAATTATCATTACCATTAACTCAAAGGATGTATCACAGACACTAAATACACATGTGTGATAGAAAATAACCCATTTCATTAATTATAGTCAAAATTATAATTTTGCCCCTAGAAGTGTATTACAAGTGTCAGCCAATTCTGGCTTCTAGGGCACATATATCTAACACTCCCCTGCTTGGGGTCGCTGCTGTCCCGACCCGACCGCGGGCGGCGGGTGCGCGCGCGGCGTGTTTGCCCCCCGCCGGCCCGCCCACGCGCTGCGGCGGGGTGCCGCGGGACGTGTTTCCCACCGTGCGTGCCATCCTCGCGATGCCCCACCTACCCCATTTGCAATGCCGCTCCATCCCTCGGGAACCCCCGGGGTGGGAGTTGCCCGGATGCGTCCCCCGGATGGTAGGGGCTGCCGCGGCTCGCCCATTGGGTCCTCGGCTCCCCTACGCCCATTCGCGTCGGACGTGCGTGGGTCTCCCTTTCCGCGCTGCCACCCCTCTTGTGCCCCGCCCGCGGGTCCGAGACCCACCCCGTCCGCAATGCCGCTCGCTGCCTTGGAGCCCCCGGGGTGGGGGCTTCCCCGGATCCCCCGCCCGGGTGGTATTGGGTCCCTCCTCCTCCACCTCGAAACATGTGCGCTGCACGGACGTGCGCCTTCCCGCCGCCCCTCCCTCTGGTTTTGCGGCCGTGCGCGCGCGCGGGCTCGTCATGTCTCCCGTCGGATCGGTGTAGGGCTCACGCCTCCGGTCCTTGGGATCCATCCCCACCCCACCACCCAGGCCCCTTCGGTCGGTTTCTCTGCCTCACGCCCTCGGACTCGGGATGGGTGCCCCTTTGCCCGATCGAGCCGGCCCTCCCCATCCACCGGCCCCCGTGTACCCCATTCCTCTCCAGTCGGCTTCGCGGCCGCGCGCGTGCGGACTCGGGACGGTGCCCGGCGGCCCGGTTGGGGTATTGCGCCCCATCCCAGGGCCCTCCACCACCTTGCAGTGCCCCTTCGGTCGGTTACGCGGCCCCGCGCCTGCGGATTCCGAATGGTGCTCCCATGCTCGGTTGAGCTCGATCTCCCGGTCCATGGGCTGCATCCCCCGACCGCATCCCAGGCACCTCGGGTCGGCCATGCGCCGGTGCTGGCGCGGACTCGGATTCCTGGTCGTTCGCGCGGTTGCGCTCGCCCACCGTGCCTCCGGGCTCCGTCCCTCCCCCAAACTCCCCTTCTCTCGATTTCGCTTGCCGTGCAAGGGTCGGACTTGGGATTCTGCCCATCGTCCCATCTGTGCTCAATCCCCCGGTCCCTCGGCTCCTTCCCCCCTCCCGTGCCCCATTCGGTAGGCTTCATGGCCGCGCGCATGTGGACTCGGGACGGTGCCCGATGGCCCGGTTGGGGTATTGCGCCTCATCCCAGTGCCCTCCACCACCTTGCCGTGCCCCTTCGGTCGGTTACGCGGCCCCACGCCTACGGATTCGAATGGTGCTCCCATGCTCGGTTGAGCTCGATCTCCCGGTCCATAGGCTGCATCCCCCCCCCGCATCCCGTGCACCTCGGGTCGGCCACGCGTCGGCTGCACGGACTCGGATTCCTGGTCGTTCGCATGGTTGCGCTCGCCCACCATGCCTCCGGGCTCCGTCCCTCCCCCAAACTCCCCTTCTCTCGATTTTGCTTGCCGCGCAAGGGTCGGACTTGGGATTCCGCCCGTCGTCCCATCTGTGCTCAATCCCCCGGTCCGTCGCCTCCTTCCCCCCCTCCCGTGCCCCATTCGGTAGGCTTCGGGGCCACGTGCGTGGACTCGGCATGGTGCCCGTTGGCGCGGTTGGGTTCGCCCTCCCTGCCATTCTATCTCCATCCCTCGCCCCTTGCCCCGGTCATGCGACCGCATGCGCCGGGTCTTCGGGATGGTGCGCTTCGACCCGGTTGAGCTCGCGCCCCCGATCCCGGGTCACCGTCCCGACCCCTCCGTGCCCCTTCGATCGGTTATGCGGCCCCAGCCCGCGATTTTGGATGGTGCTCGTCGGCCCGGTTGAGCTTGCTCCCCCTATCCATCGGCCCGGTCCCCACCCCACCGTGCCCCTTCGGTCGGTTGCACACAGCCCCACGCCTTCGAATTTTGGATTGTGCTCGCTCTTCCGGCATTGGGTCTCCGCCCGTCGCCCGCACGCCCCTTGTCGTCTCGGTTGTGCGGCCGCACGCGCACGGACTTGGGAATCTGCCCGTCGGTCCCCTTGAGCCCATGCCTTCGGTCCCGGTGCTCTGTCCCACCCCACATGCCCCTTCTCGATCGGGTACCCGACCTCGTGCGCATGCGGACCTAGGGACGGTGCCCGTGTTGCCCGATTGGGGAAGTCCTCCTCGTCCGAGGGCTCCATACCACCGTGCCTTGCCCTTTCGGTCGGTTACGCGGCCTTGCGCCCGCGGACTCCGGATGCTGCTCGCTGGCTCGATCGAGCTCCGCCCTCCTGAAGCATCTTCTCCATCCTCCCCCTGCCCCCGGCCCCTTCCCATGCCCCCTCGGTCGGCTACGCGGCCGCGCGCGCGCGGACCCGAGATGCGCATCGTCGCATCGGGTTGGCTTGCCCTCCATGCCTCCGGGCTCCATCCCTCCCCCCACACGCCCCCTCCCCCGGTCATGCGGCCCCGCGGGGACCCGGATGGTGCCCCTCGACCGGTTGCGCTTGGCCTCCCCGCCTCCGTGCTCCGTCCCTCCCCCCACACGCCTCCAGGTGCGGTTGGGTTCGCTCGCCCCTCCTCCCGGTTGCGCGCTTGGACTTTGGATGGTTCTTGGAGGTGCGCACGTCGGGCCGCCGTCCCTACCCCGAGCGGGCCCCTTCGCTCGGTTACGCGGCCGCGCGCGCGTGGACTCGGGATGGTGCTCGTTGGCCCGATCGATTTCTCCCAACCTTCGTTCGGGCCCCGTCCCACCCCCACGCCCCTTCTTTCGATAATGCCCCGGCGTCCCGCCCGGACTTGGGATGGTGTGTCCTCGTTGGTCGGTTCCGCGGTCGCACGCCCGCATGCTTTTTGGATGGGGCACCCTTCCCCGGCTGTGCCCGTGCTCCTTCTCCACGGTCTCTGCCCCCCAACGCCCCTCCTCTCGGTCATGTGCGGCCGCGCGCACGCGGGGGGGGGCTCGGGGCGATCTCCTGGGCCCGACGGAGCGCACGCTTTGTTGTGCACGGCCTGTCGGTGTCTCATGCTCGAAAGTCGCACGTCCGTATGTGCTTCTCGGTTCCCCGCCCCTCCGTTTCGTTCCCTCTCTCAGAGATATCCCCATCTGATATTTTTGAAGATTACCAGGCCTATCGCACCAAGGCTATAGACCTTGTTGAATACATCAGTGTAGCGCGCGAGCAGACCCAAAAACATCTAAGGGCATCACAGACCTGTTATTTGGCCGTCAAACTTCCAATGGCCTAAGTGGCCACATAAGTCCCCTCTAATCAGCTGCCACGGAGGGATGCCTCCGCATAGCTATTAGGCAGCTGAGGTCTCATCTCGTTAATGGAAATTAACAGACAAATCGCTCAACCAAATAAGAACCGGCCAGCCACCACCACCGCATAGAATCAAGAAAGAGCTCTCATTTGTCCAATCCTGCTATGTCTGGACGTCTGGTAAGTTCCCATGTTAGTCAAATACGAGCCGCAGGCTCCACTCCTCGGCTGGTGCACTTCCATCAATTCCTTAAGTTTCAGCCTTTTGCGACCATACTCCCCCCTGGAACCCAAAAATCCTTTGATTTCTCATAAGGTTCGAGTGACGTCGCTGAAAGCCAACATCCGCGCGATCCCCTGGTCGGATCGTTTATAGGTTGAGACTAGGACGCGTATCTGATCGTCTTCGAGCCCAAGCTTTCCATTCGTTGATTAGAATGAAAACATCCCTGCAATGCTTTCTAACGTGGTCTCCTGCATTTCATAAATGCCACAGAAATTTCCACCTCTGACTATGAAATACCGATGCCACCATGTCCTCCTTAAGTCATTACCCGATCCGAAGGCCAACACAATAGGACCAAAATCACTGTAATGTTATCCATGCTAAAATATAAGATCCAGAAGCATGGAGCTATGCTTTGAGCACTGCTAATTTCTTCAAAGTAACGACGCATGGAGCACGACCCATCTAGTTAAGGAATCAGGAGCCCGCATCGCCGGCAGAAAGGCGATGGAAGGCCCGGTGCAGCACCATGGGCGCGGACCGGGCCTGCACGAGCCCGAGGTCCAACTACCAACTCGACGAGGAGCCCGGTATATGTTATTTAAATTATCACTACCTCCCTGATGTCAGGATTGGTAATGTTGCGTGCCTGCGTGCCTTCCTTGGATGTGGTAGCCGTTTCTCAGGCTGCCCCTCTCCAAAAAATCGAACCTTAAATTCTCCATCACCCATCACACCATGGGTAGGAACCCTATCCTACAATCAAAAATTGATAGGGTAAAAAAATTTGAAATGATAGCATCACGGCAAGGCGTGGGCGCGATCCACATTCGAGTTTATCATCGAAATCAGATCCCATAGCATCGGATAGAGCCCGATGTCGACCTTTTGATCTAATAAATGCATCCCTTCCGAAAGTTGGGGTATGTGTGGCACGTATTAGCTCTTTAGAATACTACGGTTATCCGAGTAAGCACTACCATCAAACAAAAAACTATAACTGATTTAAATGAGCGAATTCGCGAGTTGTCACAAGTCGTCGAAATTAGTTTCATAACTGTACAGCATGCATGGCTTTAATTCCTTTGAGCAGCCATATGACTAACTCGTAGGATCAAACCAGGTACGCATGTCCTCCGACGATGTTGGAATCCCCGCCCACGGCCATCCCCAATCGAGGAGGGGAGGCGCAGGGGCGGGTCCGGACGTCAATCGCATCGCAGACTCAGGAATGATGGCCCGGCCCGACCTAAGGGATGGGATGGGGTGGCAGGGGGCCCACCCGAATGCAATCCACCAGCATCTCGAGAGCTCATGGAGACATAGCAGCTCGATTAGGATGGAGCCAACGGTCGGACCCCACCAAGGGCGCCTCGAAGGACCGCACAGGTTCCACCCCCCACCACAGACGAAGGCCGACGTGCAAGAAAGAGGGCAAAGGGATGCCGAAGAGTCCCACCCCGCAGGGGGTAGGCCGCACGGGCAAACTGATTCCGGGGGGGTAGTGGATGGACACATGTCGCAGGGCACGGGAAAGAGATGACACCCAGCGATGGCGTGGCCGCGGGCTAAGGCGGGAGCTCGCGTTGGTTGCACGAATAACAAGACCGCTCATGCGCGACCACGAATTCACACAGGTCGCATCGTGGCCTCGACGCCCATCCCCGCACGTGCGACCTTGTAGCACCGAGAGCGCCAGAAAGGAGGAGTCGCTCATTGAGCCGCCGAACAATGGAGCACCATCGAGCACGAGAACAAGCCG
>QRFJ01007149.1:0-57741 GCA_006176705.1 Cocos nucifera
AGAGATTAATTGGTCTCACATATCTCTTTAGTGGAAATGAGATTATTATAGTGCGTTGTAAGCCACATAATTTTTCCAAAGGTAGGAAGACATGGCTGGGTTAGGAAGAAAGAACTGGTTGTTATGTTCTTTATGGTAACTAGAACACCCATGAGCTTTTGATCTCTAATGCTTCAATAGTTAAAGGACACAGCCAACAAAAGCAAAGCCTGTCTGCCCTATGGGATGATCTTCACTATGATTTTCAAGGATTTTCATGTTAAACTAGAAGGTAAAGACTTCAAGAAGTTGGCGCACACCGACTATATGAATGAGAAAACTTTAAATAGAATGAAATTTATAAAAAAGGATGACAGATGGGTAAGAGCAGATGAACATGTTGCTACTATATATGAGCCTGAGGAGCAAAGATCTCCACCTCCTCCACCATCACCCTCTATTGCTGGACCTTCATTCACTACACCGGGGTCTCCGCATACTCCACAAGGGCCTTCTAGTCAAGTTCCAACACCTCCCTCTGCTTTTGATCAAGAAAATTTAATTGAAAGGGTGGTAGAGGAAGTAGATCAAAAAGTGTTTGAAAGGTTCATTAATCTTCTCTCTAGTGTAGGGCATCAACTATTGGTGAGCATTGAAGAATAAAGAATATCTTTTGAAGGTCAGACTGAAATGCTTAGCCAACAACTTAGTGGATTATCTCAAAGGCTTAAAATTTTGGAGAAGAAGCAACATGGGCCGTCAACTCATATTGAACTTCTTCTATCCAAGACTGCCAAAATTGTACAAAGACTACAGAAGAACATCACCATTTAGTGCACTATGGCTAAAATCCTTATTTCATCATTGTGGCAGATTATGGATCGGATTGGCAGCCTTAGATCTCGGACGCCATCCACTTCTAGACCCTCACCATCTCCTAGACCTACACCTCACTTATCCTCTTCTAGATCTAAATCTTCTTCTGAACCAATCATAGGGTTTCTCTCTGATGAGGAATAGGTCTAGCTTCTCCTACTTATTTTTGTTTGTTACTTAGTGTACTTTTGAGTATATTGGTATAGATCTTTTTTTGTAAACCAATATACAACTTTGTCATTTCAATCTTATGCAATGAAATTAACCTTTTCAATTATATTCTTGACTTCTTTAATGTCTACTTCTCTCAATTATGTATCTCAATTATGTGATTTTGATGCTGACAAAAAGGGGAAGAAAAATTAAGTGAAAAGAGCATACATTAAGGGAGAAAAATGTAAATGTATAAAAGAATATTATTTAATCTCATACAAATCAAAAGAGCATACATTAAGGAAGAAAAATGTAAATGTATAAAAGAACATTATTTAATCCCATACAAATCAAAAGAGCATACATTAAGAAGGAGCATCAATACAAAAGAAGTTCACATACTCTTATTCATTAATACATGATATACGTATCGCTTACATTCCTTTTATGAACTACTTAATGTTTTGTCATCATCAAAAAGAAAAAGATTGTTGAACTCCAAAGTAATTTGATGATGACCAAACATTAAAGTAAATGATTACTAATATTTTATATTTCAAGTATTCTTTTGTTAGAAAAAAGAGAGCTCTTTGATCAAAATGAGAATTACATGAAGTCTAATTCAAATGAAAATTAAATCTCCTTGAATGGTAGCAAAAGTTCTCTCAAATAGTCTTGGAGCAATTTTTAAGACATCTCAGAATTTTTTCAAGAGCTCTCATGTGAACTAGGATGCCCAAGTATGTTTTTGGCATGATTTTGAGAGGTCTCGAGCTAATCTTGAGAGCTCTCAATCTTAGGAGATAGAAACTCAGTTTCTATGCTCTGAGAGTAAGAGGTCTTGCAGTCCTGATGAGATGTCTCATTTAGAATCGAGAGCTCTCGATCTTAGGCGATTCAATTTTTTCATAAAGTTATTTTTCAAGCAACTAAAGGTGAGAGGTCTTCTGATCAAATTGAGAAGCCTCAAAATTTGACAAGAAATCTCAAGACAAATCAAGGGGTCTTGAGACACGGCGACAACATTTCAGCGGAGCATTCCAGGTTGGATTTTCTCGATTGCAATGGCTACTTGTTGCTCTCCAATGATCGGATTTTACTTTTTCTGTACTTCAATCATGTCCAAATGAAAGAAAATACAACAGATATAAAAGGAAGAAGATGTATTTTTGATGAATCAAAGAAAAATGAGAGAAAGGAATGTATGCCCTATTTTTTACTGAGAACTCATTCTTCAATCAAACAGTTCTCTCAAGCATTGAAGAGCCCTCAAGTTTAATAACTCCAAGCATTCAAAGAGGCTTCCAACGAACTGCAATGATAACTTTTCTGCTCATTTAAAGGAGTAATCTTTGTTGTAAAATCTTTCTTTTCCTTGTCATGTACTTGGTTTTAGTAGGGCTTGAAACTTGGGTATTGGGATTTTTCTCCCTATTCATTATTTCTTATTGATTTGTCTATTTATTGTAAGGGTTGTGGTTGATGAACCTTTAAAAAAACCAACTAAATTTTTGGATAGTGAGCTCAAAAAAACTATCCGACTATAATTTTGTGGGATTATAGTAGAATTTCCAAGAGTCTTGCTAGGAGAGTGGACGTAGGTGCTAAAAGTACACCGAACTACTATAAAAATTTTTTGTTTGTGTGTGTGCTCTTATCTCTACTTCATTGTTCTCTCATCTCTCTCACATAGCATTTAAATAGTTTTTATTGCACATACTTGCTCTAAAGTTTTAGAAAAACCCAATTCATCCCCCCTCTTGGGTTGTCTAGCCGATCAATAGGGCCGAGGTTGAAAATGATTGTCAAATTTAGTTAACTTGATTGCCCATTTTACTACTCTTTCAAAGGTATCAGGCTGGTGAAGAGCTGTCTTGATGGATTGATCAATAAGGAGAGTAATTGTGTATCTCTGAAAATAAGGTCGAAGCTTCTTGGCTATAATTAATAAGGCATAAGTTAGTTTTTTTAATTTGATGTATCTTATTTCTGCATCCCTCATGACTCTACTTATATAGTAGATTGGCTTCTGAACTTTGTCTTTTTTTCTGACTAGGACGGCTCCAATAACTATGAGAGACACAGTGAGGTATAAGAATAGCTCTTCTCTAGGTTTAAGTTTAGCTAAGAGTGGGGGTGAACTGAGATAGTTCTTTAATTCTTCAAGAGCCCGCTAGCACTCAAAAGTCCAGTTGATATCCTTAGGCTATTTGAGTACTTAGAAGAAGGGCATGCAATGCTTCGCCGACCTTGAAATGAAGCAATTTAGGGATTCTACCTTGTGCGTGAGGCGTTGAACTTCTTTTATTATTTTTAGGATAGTCATCTCTTGGTTGGCTTTGATCTTTTCTGGGTTGGCTTCGATCTTTTCTGGGTTGGCTTCAATGCTGCAACTTGACACCATGAATTTCATAAACTTTTTTGAGATTACTTCAAAAGTGCATTTTATAGGATTCAGCTTTATCTTGTACTTTTGAAGGGTACTAAAAGTCACCTCAAAATCAAAAATATGATTTGATGAAGATTAGCTTTTAACCAATATGTCATCTACATAGACCTTCATGTTTCGATCGATTTGCTCCTTGAAGATCCTATTTATCAAGTACTGATAAGTTGCTCCTACATTTTTAAGTCCAAAGGATAATGCTCCTATAACAATAAAGACTATGATTAGTAATAAAAGTAGTCTTCTCCTCATCTTCTGGTGCCATCCAGATTTGATTATAGCCAAAGAAGGCATCCATGAAGGTGAGGAGTTCATGGACTGAACTTGTGTCCATCAGTTGATCAATCCTAGGTAGAGGATGGCCGTCTTTTGGGCAAGCTGTGTTTAAGTCTGTGAAGTCTATGCTCATCCTCCACTTGTTATTTGCCTTTTTAATAAGAACGATATTTGCAATCCAATTTAGATAAAGCATTTTTTGAATGAATCCTGCCTTAAGGAGCTTGTCAACCTCATCCATTATGGCCTTCTACCTCTTTGGTGCGAAACTATACTTTTTTTGCTTTACTGGGTCGATGCTTAAGGTCCACCCCTAGACGATGCTCCATTACTTCTGCATCAATCCCTGATATGTCTGCAGGTGCCTAGGTAAAAACATCAACATTCTTTTGCAAGAAGGTGATGAACTACTTTCTGACTTCTCCTTTCAGATTAGAGCCAATTTTTACAACGTGTTTCTTATTCCCATCATTCAAAAGAATTTCTACAAGATCGTCAATGGGTTCCCTCCTTTCTTCAAACAGATCATTATGGGCATCAAGCCCATCCATTGAGCAAGGATCTGCTTGCCTTCCTTCCTATAGGGCGATATTATAGCAATGCCGAGCTAGTGCCTGGTCTTCCCAAACCTCTCCTACTCTAGATCTTGTTGGAAACTTTATTTTTAGATGATAAGTTGAAATCATAGTCCAGAGTGCATTCAAACTAGGTCGGCCAAGAATTACATTGTAAGCAAAGGATGCCTTCACCACTAAGAAGTGGACTTGGGCTCTGGATTGCCTTGGCTTCCGACCCCCCACCACTGGCAATGTTATTATTTCTTCCACTAGCACTGCATCACCTGTGAATCCCACTAATGGAGAGCTTATTGGTCCCATTCTTACTATCAGGTATGGACATTTTAAAGAAAGCATCAGAAAATAAAATATCAGCGGAGCTTTTATTATCAATTAAATTATGATCTATATCATAATCAGCAATATTTAAAGTCACTACAACTATGTCATTATACAAAAATTGAATTTTCTAAGCATCTTCTTTAGTAAAAGTGATGGATTCTTTAGTTCACTATTTCTTTGCTGGCTTTACTGACCCACTAGCCTTCTCTCATCGATGTCCCCCAGCAGTAGTATTGATGATTCCAAAGGAAGGCCGATCTTCTTATGATTCATCCCTATGAGATGGTTTAGATAGCAGTGGGGCTATTGGACAATCTTCTCTTCTCTTTGGTCAGCGCTTGATAAATCAATCCAACCGATCTCTTTTGATTAGTGCCTCAATCTTGTCCTAAAGTTGGATACATTCTTTAGTATCATGACCATGATCACGATGGTAGAGGCAATACTTATTGGGGTTGCAGTTGGTCGGGTGAGTCCACATCCTCTCCGACCTTGGTAGTTGCTTCCTTATCTCCATCAGCACTTGGGTCTTTGAGGCATTCAAAGGAGCATAGTTATTTAATCTTCTAGGAGGAGAGTTTCATCAGGTCCTTCGATCCGGACTTCCTTATCGATCAGCTTGAGGAGGAGTTCAGGCTCATTTGCGCTCGAAAGGAGTTTGGGAGCACGGCCGAGCTTCACTTGACTTTTTTTTTGGTGCAAACTTGCTAGGTTCATCTGCCTATCACTCTCTTGTGGTTTCATCATCCTTCAACTTGATGGCCTCCTCAGCTCGGGCATAACCTTTAGTCTGAGCTAACATATCAGCAAAATTTTTAGGGTACATTTTTTCTAGAGAGGATAGAAGATCATTCTTCGGGAGATTGCCTTTCAGTGCGACCATGGCTATAGATTGGTCCAAATTTTAGACCTTCAGTGCAACGATATTAAAGTGACTGATATAAGCTCGGATGGACTCCCCTTCTTTCTACTTTATATTGATGAGAAAGTCTGAACCTCATTTTGGACATCGACTGCTTATGAAATAAGCCACAAACTGATGGCTCATTTGATCAAGAAAGAAGATCATACCCAACTTAAGGCTTGAGTACCAATTTCTTGCTGCTTCCTTCAAGGTAGATGGGAAAGCATGGCACAAAATGACATTCGGTGCACCATGGAGCAATATCGTCATTCGAAAGGCCTTAAGATGGTTGATCAAATTAGAAGTTCCATCATAACTCTCGAATTTGGGGAGTTTGAAGTTCGGCAGGATGGGCTCCTGCATGATTTTGGTGGATAAGAGGGGATCGGTGCGGATATCATCATGGTGGATTGAGGCGGCATGGTGGAGCTCCTCAATCTGTTAGTTCATGTTCTGAAGCTTTTGATCGAGAGTGTCATCTCAATCATGGATCTCAGAGGGATGCCGACTGTAAATAAAAAAAGTCTCCTCCGAAGAATAATCATGATCAGAGCAGGTGCTTCTTGCTCTCTACTTTCCTTTCCTGGCGGTTACGAGCCTGCTGACCCAGGTTGCCCTTCTCTGCATTGGTTCTTGAAGCTTCGATAGAGGTCTCTTTAGCTGGGCTATTGCTGGGGGCTAGTACATAGCCTGCACCATCTCAGTAAGGCCTCGAACCTGCTACATCATTAGGTTGAACTACTCCATATCAACCATGGCCGTCAGTGGAGGAGGTTGAAGTGCCGGTGATGGGGTCGGGATGGATAAATTTGGAGACAAAAGTAGTAGACCGTTGAGTGGTTGTCCTCTTTGGGGGCATTTCTAGAGCAAAAAGAGATTACATGAGAGTAGACTCAAAGGATTAGGAGACGAAGAAGGCTGATAGGATCAACTAGGCACTCATTTTAGAACAAGGGCTCAGAGTCCCTTTTTCTAGTGCCAATCTTATTGGTGCAGAAATCTATGAGAACGTCGGGGGTAGCTAGAGTTGGAAAGATGAGGCCACCGATGGGACCTACAAAATAAAATCCTAATCGGAGGTGGGTGGCTCCAATAGGATCCTCCACTCAAGTCAATTTTTTGGCTAACTAGAATGGAGTGCTCAGAAAATGGAAGAGCAGAGTCTTGGGAGAGAAGAGAGATAAGAGAATAATATATCTAGAGGATCCTTTTCATAGATGAAACATGTAACAAACTGATGGTGACAGCCATAACCATTTGGTATTGGGCTGCTCAGGCCATGTGGAGTTTGTTATGGAGGATGAGTTTTCATTTATCGCAACTTCTAGGTGGTGGAGATCCATTCGTTGAAGTTCGAACATGGTTGGAGTTTTTAGTATATGCAGTGATCTTGTAACCAACCGAGGTCTGTTAGGGTAATGTCTAGTGGCTTTAAGGAGTTTGGAAGCCTCCTGGGTCATGTGCAGATAGGTGCCTCCTAAATTGGGATCTGAAGTACTATGCTCCATCCTTCACGAAGCAGTTATCATGAATCAGTGATTTGACGAGGTCATTTTGGATGGCTCCAACTGATAGGTAGAACATGGACTAAGTAGGTCTGCAACTAGCTAGGAGAAGCTCATCCTAAAAGGTATTCAAATGGAAAGACCTCAGCTGAAGAAAACACGACTGGAAGAAACGTATCCAAAAGGAGTCCTCCTAGAAGGAGCACCGCTGGGAGGAGGGCGACTAGAATAGTTCGTCAAGAAGGAGATCGATTGGAAAAAATGCTGTCGAAAGGAGTGCAACTAGAGGAATTCATCCAGAAGGAGTTCGACTAGAAGGAGCATGCCCAGAGGAGTTCGGTTGAAAGAAGTGTGTTGTCCGCAATATAGGACTTCAACTATCTTCAAAACTTATCACCAATCAAGATCGGGAGGGTGAAACTTTGGTCCTGTCATTTATTCTAAGTTAAGAAGCAAGGTTAATTAAATAATAGTTTTTCTTTACTACTCACGATCATCTAGCTGGGCTTCAATATGCCTTCAACAAGTTTTGCAATATAGACTTATTATTGGAAGGATCAGTGAATTCTTTTAGAATGGGGGTTGGTGGCTAAGGACTTCGGTGGGGGTTATTTTATCCTCAACAAAGAACAAGAAGAAGAAGGGCAAGAAGGTGCAAGTTTAGGCTAGGATATTTGTGTAGGGCTAGATCAGGAAGATCAAGCCTGACAAGCTAAATGCTTCTTTTGCAAGAAGCGAGGGCACTAGAAGAAGAACTATCCTCAGTACATTGCCTCCCTGGATCCAAACACGTAGAAAAAGAAGCAAGCTGTTGCTAGGCAAGATCTTTATATGATAACTCCTTATAATTTTTCTATCTATGATTTTACTAACTGGGTATTGGATACCGATAGCTCTTACCATATTTATAATTCGTTGTAGGGGTTGCAGGTCAGTAGGAGATTCAAGCAAGGCAAGAGGTTCCTGAATGTTGGAGACGGAAGATCAGTTTCAGTTCTTGCATTAGAAATCTTAAAACTTGTATTTGAGTCCCATACTATTATTCTTGATGATTGCCATTTCTCTCCAAGTTTCTTTTTAAATATCATTTCTGTAGGCCTTTTGGACAAAAATAATTATAAAATTTTAATAAAAAATACTTATGTAATATCATTTTGAATGGTGTTATTGTTTTCTCTGGATATTTTAACAATGATGTATATATGTTATCACAACCTATTAACATAGTCTATTCAACTGGCAAGCTCCCTAGATTAGATAGTGTATTAGATATCTACTTATGGCGCTGTAGGCTAGGTCATATAAATAAGAATAGGATAAACATGTTGACTTAAGAGAAAATCCTCGAAGTTAGTGATTGTGAATCACTTCCAACCTATGAATCTTGTCTTCTTGGTAAAATAACCATGTCACCTTTTATTGAAAAAGGTGAGAGAGCCACTGAGCTCTTAGGTCTAGTACATACTGATGTATGTTGACCAATGATCATAGGTGCTAGAGATGGATATTTCTACTTCATCACTTTCATAGATGATCTATCCAAATATGAATATATCTATCTAATGAAACATAAGTCAGATTCATTTGAAATATTTAAATAATTCTGAAGTGAAGTAGAAAAATAAAATAAAATAGTATTAAAACTCTTCGATCTAATCGAGGAGAGGAATATCTTTTCAGTGAGTTTCTTGCATATCTAGAAGAAAATGGGATTCTCTTTCAGTGGACTATTCCAAAAATACCACAGCATAATGGTGTGTCTGAAAGGAGGAATCTGACTCTATTTGACATGGTCTGATCCATGATGAATTTTGCTAGCTTGTCGATATCCTTCTGGGGATATGCACTCGAATCAGCTTGCTATCTATTGGTGTAGAATCTAGTTGTAGTGGTGCTCTTGACCGCTCTTCCCTTGCTTTAGGTCAACATTGTAGGAATCGACCAAGCCAGCCTCTCCTGATGAGCTCCTTGATCTTGTCTTGGAGTAGATGCAATCTTCAGTATTGTGACCATGGTTATGATGGTATGGATAGTATTTGTTAGGATTGTGCTTGCCAAGATGAGTGCGTATCCTCTCTGGCCTCGGTAGTTGCTCCTTGATCTTCATCAGCACTTGAGTCTTCAGAGCATTGAGGGGGTGTAGTTGTGAAATCTTTTGGGAGGAGAGTTCCATCATGCCCTTCGGTCAGGACACTTTTGCTGATGAGCTTGAGGAGGAGTCTAGGCTCGTCTATGCTCAGGTGGGGTTTTAGAGCGTGGCTGAGCTTTACTCAACTTTTCTTCAAGTGCGGGCTTGCTAGATTCACCCACTTGCTACTCTCTCACAGCTTCTTCATCTTTTTGCTTGAAGGCTTCCTCCACTCGGGCATAGCCTTCGGCCTGGGCCAACATGTTAGCAAATTCTTGGGATACTTCTTCTCCGAAGAGAAAAGAAGATCATTCTTCTGACGGCCACCCTTTAGTGCAGTCATTACAATAGACTGGTCTAGATTGTGGACCTCTAGAGTGACAGCATTGAAGTGGTGGATGTACTTCCTTCTACTTGATATTTACAAGAAAGTCTAAACCTCATCTTTAGCACTGGCTGCTAATGAAAAGAGCCACAAACTCATGGCTTAGCTAATCGAAAGAAAAAATAGTTCTCGATTTGAGGTTGGTGTACCAATTTCTTGCCGCTCCTATTAGAGTAAAGGGGAAAGCTTGGTAGAGAATGGTGTCGGAGGTGCCATGGAGCAGCATCATGGTTGTGAAGACTCTGAGGTGGTTGATAGGGTCGGTGGTACCATCATAAGTCTCGAACTAGAGAAGTTTGAAGTTTGGCAGGATGGGCTCCTGCATGATTCGGGCAGAGAAGGGGGGATCGGTGCAGATGTCGTGGTGGTGGATTGGGGTGGCATGGTGGAGCTTCTCAATTCATCAGTCCATATCTTTGAGCTTTCGATCGAGAGCATCATCTCGATCATGAATCTCAAAGGGCTTTCGACTGTAGATGAGGAAGGTCTCTTCCAAAGAGGAGTCATGATCAGAATAGGGATCTTCTGCTTTCCATTTTTCCTTTCCAGGAGCAATGGGTCGGCTAACCTAAGTATGCCTTCTTCGGACCCATTTTTGAAATTCTAGGGGGGGTTTTCCAGCTGGGTTGCCGCTGGGGGTTGTTGCATGGCCTACACCATTTTAGTGAGGCTCGAATCTACTATATCAATAGCTTGAACTACTTCGAATCCACCATAGCCACCAGTGGCAGAGATTGCGGTGTCGATGATGGTGTTGGAGCAGGCTGATCTGGCTCAGATCTAGCGACGGAGGTGGTGGATTGCCTGGTGGTTATCTTTTTTGGAGGCATTCTTGAGATTGAAAAAGATCAAACAGAGATGGATCTTGAAAGATTAAAAAAAGAGAGCAGACAAATTTGACTGAGCACTCCTTTTAGAATAAGGGCTCAAGGATCCTTCCTCTAGCGTCAATCCTGTTGGTGTAGAATCTAGTTGACACTAGGATGAGCTGGGGCTAGAGAAGGTGAGGTCGCCATTGGTGACCAATCCTATTTGTATAGAATCTGGTTGATACTAGAATGAGCTGGAGCTGGAGAAGACAAGGTTGCATTCGATGACCTACAAAATAAAGTTCTATCTAGAGTCGGGGGTGGTGGCTCTAGTAGGACCCTCCGACGATCAAGTCAGCTCTTCTGACCAATAGAAATAGAGTGCTTAAAAAAATTGAAGCATAGTTTTTAGTTTAGAGAGTAGACATATCTAGAGGATCCCTTATATAGGTGGAACCTATAACAAACTAATGGTGACAACCTTAACTACCTGGTAGTGGGCCGTTCGGAGCCATGTGGAGTTTGTTATGAAAGATGGTGTCCTTTATCGTGACAAGCCTATTTGTCGGAGATCAATGGTTGGAGTTCGGATGGAATAGCTATCAACCGTGAAGAGCTTCATGTCACAATAGTTCTAGAGAAGTTCAAACTTCTTCGAGGTTGTCTGCATGCAGATTGGTTTGTGTTGAGTTGGGTGCTAAATTTGCATAGGCGATGAGGTCCTTCCAGGTAACCATAAGGAGTTCAGCTAGATGGAGGTCGACGAGAAGGAGCCTTCTTGATGACTAGAGAGGAGATCGACCAACAAGAGCTTGGTTGGTGGTTGCGATGGGCAGACAATTATGATACTCTAGCAACTCAATCATTCCTTTGAAGCTCAGCTATTCTCAGGGCCGTCTGAAGGCTGATAAAGTGGAGATGAGGTCCTTTTGCTTTCACTTTTAAGATTCTTGGCATGAGAATTCAAAGATCTGCCACTCACAATATGTTGCAAAAGTTTGTCCGAGGAGAAGCTCTATCGATCCAATATCGATCCAAGATTGAACAGCCTGAAAAGGCTCTAGTTGGGAAGAAGTTCGACTGGAGGAGTCTGGCTTGAGGGAGTCTGGAAGGAGTTCTATTGGAGGAGGCTGGCAGGAGTTTCATAATGCCCTGCCATTCTAGATCTAACCCGTGTTGTCAGAGAAGGTTGTTCAATACACTGAAGGTTAGCCATGTTAGGGATGATTAAAGCTGTGGTTGAAGCTCCTCTATGGTTGTTACTTCCAATCGGGATTTCTTTGCGATCGTACGCTAGGCCAAACTTTGATAGGATTGGAGTTTATCCCCAACACTATCTGTTAAATAGGATACAAAATAAGTCTATAGTAAAGACTCCATATGAGATATGGACAGGATTTAAGCCAACACTTTCCCATCTTAGGGTTTGGGGGTTCCTGGCTTATAACAAATGGTTAATTATAGATGTTGGTGTAGAATTTGGTTGATGCCAAAACTAAGCTGGAGACGGAGAAGACAGGATCGCCATCGACGACCTACAAAATAAAGTCCTGACTAGAGTCGAAGGTGGTGACTTCGATAGGACCCTCCAACGATCAAGTCAACTCTTCTAGCCAATAGAAATGGAGTGCTTAAGAAATTTAGGAGCAGACTAACGGAAAGGGGGATGAGAGCCTTGGAAGGAAACATATCTGGAGGGTCCTTTATATAGGCGGAGCCTATAATAAACTGCTGGCAACAACTGCAATCTCTTGATAGTGGGCCATTCGGGACCACATGAAGATTCTTGCGAAGGATAGTGTCCGTTGTCATGATGTGCCAGCCGAGAGTGGTGTTCGTTGTTGTGACTTGCTAGCTTGTTGGGTATCAATAGTCAAAGTTCAGATGGGATGGGCGTGGGTGGTGAAGAGCTTCAAGTCACAATAGTTCCAGAGAAGTTTGAGGTCCTTTAGGATCATCTGCATGAAGGTCGGTTTACATTGTATTGAGTTGGTAGCTGGATTCATGCGGACAACGAGGTCCTTCCAGGCAACTGAAAGGAGATCAACTAGAAGGAGGTCGATCGAAGGGAGCTCGCCTAGCGATTGAGAAAAATTTGTTCATAATGAGCTCGGTCAGATGAGATCACTCGGAAGGAGATCGTCCAGAGTAAGTGCAGCTGGAGAAGGTCATCTGGAAGGAGTATGATTGGAGAAGGTTGTCCACAAGGAGTGCGACTGGGCCCTAATCTTGTTATTCACTTTTAGCCAAAGGACAAGGTTAGAATAATGGTAATTCTCCATCACTATTCAAGATCGCATCACCGAACATTTATGCTCTTTCGAAAGGTTCTGTAGCATGAATCATCCTTGAGGAGATCGACAAATCCTAACAGGAAGGAGGTCGGTGGCCAAGAACTTTGGTGGGGGTATTTTGATCCCCAACAGGACCTTTGGGCAACTGAATGGAGTTCAAAAGACAAGCATTGCGGAAGGAGTTTGGCCAGCTTTAAGATCGACCAGAATGAGCTACATTGGAATCAAATACTCAATTGCTTGGAAGGCCGCCATCACTCTATTCAAGCTTGTCTGGATGAAACCTACAATACCTTGTAGGTTCTGGAGTCATTGATTGAAGTTAGTCATGATTGTTGCTATCGGATGAGGTCTTCCAAAGGCTTGAGATTCTATTGGACTTTGGCAGGAAAGGGTTTACCTTCAATACAAGTCCTACTCTCGAGTTTGCAATTCGGAGGAAGTAAAGAAATATGAGTGTCGAAGTCCTTTTCCTCTTTCTGCGCTAGTAGGATGGCTAGTTTTGGCATTTTCTATGCTGACGTCGTTGCTTCTTCAATATGACTTGACTTGAAAAGATAAATTTTTGAAACTCCCATTAAAGCACTGCCCAAGGTGCGGCACAATGAAGATTCTACCTATTGCCACTCCTCTACCATGATGGGTGAGATACGTGCCAACCTAGGATCGGTCGAAGGAGACGCACAATCATAACTGCCTCGGGCTCTTGCGAATATTTAAGCTCATCATTTTTATTTAGTGCCTCATTTCAATCGAGATCTCTTCCTTATTCCTTTGGTTTTCCTCTTCCTCCTGCTCGAGTGTTTCGGCTTTCTTCATCATTTTCTTCGATCCCGAGGGTTCTTCCACTTGACTTTGAGCAAGCTCGCCATCCCCCCACTCTTCTTGACCAATTTAAGTTAGTTTCAAAATCCTTTTTCTAGTTGTTCTTGTATTTTTTGCACCTTCGTTCATTTGGTTTCTTCAAGAAGGTTTCGTGCCATATTTTCTCAATTTTTTGAAAATTTTTTGGTACTCGTTTGATTCGAATGTCTTCAGAAACTCTTCATTCTGCTGATTCTTAGAGTTCATCCAGGCTGACCTTCCAAAACCCTAATCCTATGATGAAACCGATCTTAGTAGTATGCCTTATTCGACCTTTGTGCCAGGCAAAATCTCCTGTACCTTGACCTCAAATGACCTTTCATTGATTAGGATACAATATGGGGTTCCTCCGGAATATGAGCTAGAACTCCCAAGCCCAAGTGACTGGGCTTGCTCTCCCCTGCCCGGCCGATTTTGTCTATACTTGGAAGCTTTCCATGCCAGGCTAAGACTTCTCCTTCCGCCTTTTGTAGTCGCACTTTTTCGTTTCTTGAACATCTTCTTGGCTTCTGTAGTGCCGAACTCTTTTAGGTTTGTGATCGAATTCCTCTCCATTTGCCATTTAGCCAAGGTTCACCCGACTATTTCTCTTTTCATGCATTACTACATCTTCAAATGCCATCCTTCTGCAAAGGATTGATGGTATGTTTTCCTCTAGTCCAAAAAGAAGGGATTGCTCAAGGATGCCCCCTCCTCCATCCATAACTGAAAGGAGAAGTTCATTTTTGTCTCCTCCCTGACCTTGCATTTAGGACTTCTACCTTGGGGATATCTGAGGGACTCAATCCGCTGAGCCCTGAGGTTAGAGAGAGAGGATCAAGAGTTGGTCAATAGACTAAAGAACTACCAAGCTCCTCCAATTTTCAAATTTTGGATGATCAGATCTTATTTAACCTTGGTCTCAGTCCCCTTGATCCAGTAGGCAGTCCCCCTTAGACAGTCAATCATGCAATGTTCTTTCATCTGACTTTAACTTTTTCTATCATAGAAATGACTCCTGAAGAGCAAAACTGCTTGGTGAAGGAGATTAGGTCCCTTAAAAAGAATGGCAGCTCCATCGGGGAACCTTCAAAGAGGGCTCGTGCTGAAGAGCCAGTCCCAACCATGCTGATCCAGGTAGCACCTACCCTAGAGACTATCACAGTAGCACCAAGTCTGGCCATGCCTGATGAAGCTACTCCCTTCGTATCTCTTGAGTGTGGAGGAGTCATGGAGAAGAGGAAAAAGAAAAAGAAAAATGCCATTGCTAAGAAGGTCAAGAGCAAGGTCGGACGCTCTGGCGGTGAGAGCTCTGACCAAGAGTAGGATTCTTTGGATGATCGGGAGGTCATTCATTCTTTGATATGGGGCAGCATTCTCCTACACAACATCAATAGAATGGTTTGGAAGGAGAATGCAGAGAGATTCGATGAATTCTTCGCCACTTATCTGGAGGTAACCAACTTCTTCAAACTTGATTGAATGTAGAACACATCTTCAAAGTTTTGACTTGGTTTTTTTTTATTCTGCAACTGGGGCATTATTTGTTTGCCCATTTGAAGGTAGCTGATCTTTGCTAGGTCGAGGCTTCCAAATTCCTTTAAGAGGCTCGGGCGAAGCTTGACTGTTTGAAGGTGGCCTTAGAGATACAAGCTGCAAAAGTTGGGTGCCTTCAGGAGTCATTACAGAGGGAAGAGGAGGCTTCAGCGGGGTCGAAGGTAGCCCTGACCCTTTCTGAGGATAAAAGGAAGAAGGTCGAAGAAAAGGTCGGCACTGAGAAGGAGCGTGCTATCGAGGCCTTCAAGTCTTTCGAAGCCATGGAAGATATCAAGATTGCTTTCTCCAAGGAAGCTTTTTTGGAAGGATTCGAGATTTGCATGAGGAGGATCGCAAAGAACTTCCCCGAGGTAGACTTTGACCTTCTGACGGACGAACCCAGCGAAGAAGCTGGTCCCTCCAACGCTGGTGCTACCTCTCCTATCGTCGAACCTACCCCTGAAGCTCCTAAACCTGTAGCCGAAGCTCCCGAACCTGAGGCCACAAAGAATGCACCAACCTCGCCTGCTTCTATATTGGTCGAGGTCTAAAACCTTTGACCACTTGTATTTTTTTTTTTTGATGTATTCAAACATTTTGTTAATGAGAGTAAACTTCCTTTCTTCATTCTCATATTGCGATGTTTGTTGTTCAGAACTCTTCTAGCGAGCCAAGCCCTGAACCTTCTTCTCCTGTCGATGCCACACTGCTACCTGAGGGCATCCCTTTAAAATTTGTTGCTAAAAACTTGAAAAGGGAAGTTCAGCAATTGAAAAAAAAATTGAAGAAGGTTGAAGGTGAACTTCAAAAATCAAGGAAAAGTTGCTCAGAGTTAACGATAGAGGTTACTTGCTTATGCCAAGTGCACAAAAAGGATTCTATGGATTATATTAGAAGGAAAAGAAATTCTAAAGTTGAGCTTAAAGAGACCAAAAAGCGTGCCTATGAGAAGACTTGGTCTTTAACAACCAAAGCCAGCTTCCTTGAAGTTAAGCTTAATGCGGCATAAGAAAAAAATTTACTATTAGAAGGAAGTTCACCATGGTCTTCTGAGAAGGAGCGGTATGACTAGGATTGGTCAAAGAAATTTTTGGAGCTCCAAAAATAACTTTAGGATATCAAAGCTTGGCACGACAGTTACAGAGTATGCTGGTTGGAGAAAATGTCCAAACTTAAGTGCAAGCTTAAGGCAGCTAGAGATGAAGTGACTCATCTTTAGAGGTAGTTAACCGATAGTCAGTAGGCTGGTGTTAGCAGAGAGTCAGAGGAACTTGCTTCTTTAAGGAAGTCCTTTGGTGATCTTTCAATGTCGTATGAGAAGGAGAAGGCCGAGCTTCAATAGCTGAAGATACAAATGGCCTAAGAGCGATAAGCTGTTAAGGACACTGAGGCTGAGTCGGTGGTCTTGAGAAGGCAACTACGGGAGTTCGAGGATAATTTTTGGCAGGCTGATAGGTTGTTCGTAGAGAACATGTCAAGGAGGAAAGAACTTGAAGAAGAAGTTGTTATCTTAAAGCAATCTCTCATGATGGTTGAGGTTGGCAATCCAAAGTCTGAGGATTCTGGTCCTCCTTCTCAAGACTTTATCCATTTTACCTTTTTGTACATGGTCTCACAGACCTTCATTTTGTAATGAATGAACTTAAATTTCAATGAAGAGATGCTTTCTTCAATCATTTTTTTTTACTTTGTTTGGGTTTGATGTCCATTGGTTTTCCTATTTTCTTCCCCTTGTCTTTTACTGAAATGACTATTGAAAGATAATTTTTCTCCTATTTCTTCACAATCGGAGATCTTTATCCGCAGTAGGATGGGGGTTATCCTTCCATTTCTAACTCAGTTGGTTTTCCTTTGTCCCCTTGTCAAGATGAGATCCTCCCTCTATTCTCGATAAGATCGACCTCTACTCTATCCTCCCATCAGGATGAGGTCATCCTTCCATTCCTAATAAGGTCGATTTTTACTTCTATCAAGGTGAGGTCTTCTTCCTATCTTAGGTAACTGGAGGTCTTCATCCATATTACAATGAGGTGCTCCTCCTACTCCTGACATGATTAGTTGGAACATCCGAAGGGCCATTGAAGGAGCCTCTTGACCTCTCCCCTCCTCCTATCTTAAGTAACCGGAGGTCTACATTTTGCTCATGTTAGGATGAGATTCTTCTTCTACTCCTAACAAGATAGCAGGGGCACAAAAGGATCATCAAAAGGACCTCTCTCCTCCTCCTATCTTACACGATCGAAGGTCTTCATTTTGCTCATGTTAGGATGAGGTTCTTCTTTTATTCTTAATAGAGCAGTAGGAGAGCAAAAGGGCTGTTGAAAGGATCTCTCCCCTCCTCCTGTCTTACATGATCAGAGGCCTTTATTTTGCTCATGTTAGGATGAGGTCTTCTCCTACTCCTAACAGGATAGTAGGGACGCAAAAGGGCCATCTAAAGGGCCTCTCCCCTCCTCCCATCTTACATGATCAAAGGCCTTCATTTTGCTCATGCTAGGATGAGGTTCTCCTCCGATTCCTAACAAGGCAGTAGGGGTGCAAAAGGACTATTGAAAGGGCCTCTCCCCTCCTATCTCACACGATCAGAGGTCTTTGTCTTAGTTTAAGAGTGAAGTTTGGCTAAATCATTCCCTATCATTATACGATTTTGCACTAAAGGATAGAGATATTGAAATGAGAAAATTTTGTTGAAGTAAAACTATTGGTAATACATTCGCAAGTTCTTCGAATTTCAGGTTCGCGGGAGTTCTGCTCCTTCGAGCTTCTTTAGGTAGTAAGTTAAAGGCCAAACGACCTCCCTAATTTTATATGGGCCTTCCCAATTCGAAGCAAACTTTTCTTGGTTCTGAGATTGTGAAACAGCCGGTCGTCGAAGTACCAAGTCCCCTACCTTGAATACTTTGGCTCTAACTTTGGAGTTGTAGTAGTGAGTTACTTTCTGCTTGTAGGCCACCATCCAAACTTGAGCTTCTTCCTATTTTTCTTCTAATAGGTCGAGATTAGTCCTGAGATCCTATGAGTTGCACTTCTCATTGAATGCTACAACTCATGCTGATGAAAGTTTGAGCTCTATTGGGATGATTGCTTCTATTTAGAAGGCCAAAGCGAATGGAGTCTCTCCAATTATCAGTCTTTGGATAGTTTGATATGCCCAAAGTACACGATAGAGTTCATCTATCCAAGTTTCTTTTGCTCTTTCCAATCTTGCTTTAATACCTTGTAGTAGAGTTCTGTTGGTTTCCTTGGCTTTGTTGTTTGCCTGTGGATGGGCTACCAATGTAAAATTATGAGATATGTTCAAATCTTCATAGAACTTGGTAAATTTTGCTTTGGCAAACAATCATCCATTATTAGTTATTAGGATTCGAGGTAGACCGAATCTACAAATAATTGACTTTCAGACGAAGTCCTGCACTTTAGCTTCGATAATCTTTGCTAGAGGTTTGGCTTCGATCCACTTTATGAAGTAATCAATGGCCACTTAGAGAAACTTTTGCTGCCCAGATGCTATGAAAAAGGACCCAAGTATGTCCATTCCTCATTGTGCAAATGGCCATGGGGCACTTAGGGGTGTTAGCTTAAAGGCCGCTGTCTTTGAATGTTTGCATTTCTTTGACACCAATCACACTTTCTGATGTAATCTATAGAATCATGGTACATAGTCAGCCAATAATAATTCTACCGAAGTATCTTGTGAGATAAGGACCTAGCCCCCAAATGACTTTCGTAGATTCCTTCATGCACTTTCCATAATGCGAGATTTGCTTTGGAAGATTGGAGACATTTTAGAAGTAGTAAAGAATAAGACCTTTTATATAACTTGCCTTTTTACAGAACGTATCGAAATGCTTGATTTCTCAATTTCTGAGCCTCTTTTGGATCATGAGGAAAAACTCCATCTTTGAGGTAAGTGACTAGCGGGTCAATCCAACTCGGCTCATGTTCGACTTGCATCACAGGCTACGATTCTTCCACACTTGGGTATTTTAGAACTTCATAGAAGACTTTCTTAGGCAGTTCAGTTGGAGCTAATATGGCCAATTTAGAGAGATGATCGACTCTGACATTTTTCGCTCTTGAGATCTGCTTGATGTCAAAATGGTTGAAGGCCAGAGCCAAGCTCTTCACTTTCTCGAGATATTTTATTATGTTTTCCTTTCAAGCCTCATAATTATCACTAACTTGTCCGACTATCAGTTGAAAATCACTGTAAACTTGGAGTCGATCTGCTTCCAATTCTTTGGGTATCCTTAACCTCGTAATCAAAGCTTCATATTTGGCCCCATTTTTTGTTGTAGAAAATTCAAAGCATAGCACATATTCGACAATGACTCCCTCCAGGTTTACCAAGATCAACCAAACACCTGCATCCGCACTCAAAGCATTGCATGAGCCATCCACATACAAGGCCCAGAAGCCTTCAAGAAGGTCGGTTGTTTCCTTTGGAGAGCTCAGCTGTAATCATGGAATGCTGATTTCACTTTGTTCAAGTTCAGTCTCATCTGGGATAGTGCATTCCACTATAAAATCTTCAATATTTTAGCTTTGATTGACGACCGAGGCTGAAAGTTGATGTCAAATTTTGTAAGTTCAATTGCCCATTTTGTGATTCTTCTGGAGGTGTCAGTTCGATGAAGAACTATCTTGATCGATTGATTAGTAAGAAGGGTTATGGTGTGCCCCTGAAAATAAGGTTGGAGTCTTTGGGCTACAATCAATAGAGCATAAGTTAGTTTTTCTAACTTAGTATACCTAATCTTGGCATCCCTCAGGACTCGACTTATGTAGTAGATTGATCGTTGCACTTTTGCCTCTTCTTTGACTAGGGCTGTTGCAAGGGCTGCTGGGAAGACTGCCAGGTACAAAAATAGGTCTTCTCCTAGTTCGGGCTTGGCCAATAGGGGAGGCAAGCCAAGGTAGTTCTTGAGTTCTTTAAATGCCCGTTGACATTCGGTGGTCCAGCAAAAGTTCTTCGATTATTTGAGGACTCAGAAGAAGGGCATGCATTGCTCAGCAGACCTCGAGATAAAGCAGTTAAGGACTGCCACCTTTTTTGTTAGGTGTTGAACTTCTTTTATCGATCTTGGGGCGGTCATCCCTTGAATGGCTTGAATCTTCTTCGGGTTTGCCTCGATTCTGCACCTTGATGCCATGAACCCCAAGAACTTTCCTGAAGTCATGCCAAAGGCACACTTGGTCGGGTTCAACTTCATCTAGTATCTCTGAAGGGCACTGAAGGTCTCCTCAAGATCGGCTATGTGATTTATTGAAGTTCGGCTCTTGACAAGCATGTCATCTACATACACCTCCATGTTATGGCCAATCTGCTCCTTGAAGATTTTATTCACCAGGTGTTGGTAGGTCGCTCCTGCATTTTTAAACCCAAAGGGCATAATCCAGTAACAATAGACACCACAGTCAGTAATAAAAGTAGTTTTCTCCTCATCTTTTGGAGCCATCCAGAATTGGTTGTAGCCGGAGAAGGCATCCATGAAAGTGAGAAGTTCATGGCCTGAGGTCGCATCTACTAGCTGATCAATTCTAGATAAGGGATAGTTATCTTTTGGACAGACCTTATTCAATTTCTTAAAGTTTGTGCATATTCTTCATTTTTCATTTGCCTTCTTAATAAGAACTACATTGAAAACCCAATTTGGATAGGAGATTTTTTAGATAAATCTGACCTTAAGGAACTTGTAAACTTCTTCTGCTATTGCCTTCTATCTCTCTAGGGCATGGCTGTGCATCTTTTCTTTCACTGGCTGATGTTTGGGATCAACAGCTAGACGATGTTTCATAACTTCAGCATCGATTTCGAAAATGTCTGTAGGGATCTAAGCAAAAATATCTGCATTTCTCCATAAGAATTCGACGAGCTGCTCTAGCACCCCTTCTCCCAAATTAGAGCCGATCTACACCATGTGCTCTTTATTTTCATCATTCAAAGGAATCGAGACAAGGTCTTCCATGGGTTCTCCCCATTTTTTTCTAAGGTCATCCCGAACATCCAGTCCATCAACTGGACAAGGATCTAGTAGTTCACTCCTTTGCAAGGCATTTGAGTAGCAATATCTTGCCAAAGCCTGATCTCCTCTGACCTCTCTGATCCTGCAGCTTATCGAGAACTTCATCTTTAAATAGTAGGTTAACACTACTATCCAAAGTACATTTAGGCCAGGTCGGTCAAGAATTGCATTGTAAGTAGATGGAGCTTTCATCACTAAGAAATCCACCTATGCCTTGGACTATCTTGGATATTACCTTTGGTCATAGTTAAAGTTATTCCTCCTTCAATTGGTACTGCATCGCCAGTGAAATCGACCAACGGAGAACTCATTGGTCTGAGCTGATTATTAGGTATAGACATTTTGGAGAAAGCATCATAAAATAAGACATCGATCAAACTTCCATTATGGACAAGAATGCGATGTACATCATAGTTTACGATATTTAATGTTATTATAACTGCATCATTGTGTAGGAATTGAACTCCTTGAGTGTCTTCCTTAATGAAAAAGATGGATTCCTTAATTCTCTATCTCTTGGCGGAACCCTCGGACCCATTGGCCTCCTTCCACCAAAGTCCCCCAAAAATTATGTTAATGATGTCATGAGGTGGCTGATCTCCTTATTGTTCCTCCCTCCTTGGTGGTTCTGATTGTGGTAGTGTCTCCAGTCGAGCTTCTCTTGCCTCAGACTGACATCATAGAAATCAGCCAAGCCAACCTTGCTTGATGAGCTCCTCGATCTCGTCTTGGAGCTGGATACATTCTTCGGTATCATGACCGTGGTCACGATGATAGAGGCAGTACTTGTTTGGATTGCATTTGCTAGGATAAGTGTGTATCCTCTCCAATCTCAACAGCTACTTTTCGATCTCCATCAGTACTTAAGTTTTTGAAGTATTGAGGGGGCATAGTTCTGAAACCTTTTGGAGGGAGAGTTCCTCCATGCCCTTTGGTTCGGGCTTCTTTGATGGTGAGCTCGAGGAGGGGTTTGGGCTCACTTGCACTCAGAGAGAGTTTGGGAGTGCGGTCGAGCTTCATTCGACCTTTTTTCAACTATGAGCTTGCTAGAGTCACCCATCTGCCACTCTCTTATGGCTTTATTATTCTTTAATTTGAAGACTTCTTCAGCTCGAGGGTATCCTTCAGCCCGAGCCAGTAGATCAGCAAAATTTCTTGGGTACTTCTTCTTCAGAAAAAATAATAGGTCATTTTTCTGAAGGCCATCCTTTAGTATGGCCATGGCAACTGACTGGTCCAAATCTCGAACTTTTAGTGTAGTGGCATTGAAGCGACTGACGCAAGCTCAGATGGACTTTCCTTTTTTCTACTTGACATTGATGAGGGAGTCTGAGCCTCACCTCGGACATTGACTGCTTACGAAGTGAGCCACAAACTGATGGCTCATCTGATCAAAAGAGAAGATCGTACCTAACTTTAGGGTCGATTACTAGTTTCTTGCTACTCCTTTCAGGATGGATGGGAAAGTGATAGGAATGCGATGTTGTCGTGAAGATACCGTGTTCATCAATTTAAATCCAATATTTTTTAAATTAAAAGTTATAAAGAGAGTAGTGAGTTGGATCGAATCCACAGAGAGGCAAGGATTTAATTCTAAAATGTTTAATTTTTTTCTTATAAAAAAAAGATTTTTGAAAAGAAAATTAAAGTAAAAAATAGATTTATAAATAAAAGCAGAATTTAAATTATGTAAAAATAAGCTTAGAATTAAGATCTATTATTTAGATCTTAGCGGCTACTTGCAATTAAAGAGTAATAAAGAATAATTAATTTAAAGAGCTAGAATTGAAAAGAGCAATAAAACTTTCTTTATTAAAATTAAAATTCAAATGTAGAATTTAAATACACGAAATTAAAGAAAAGAAAAGAGAAAAGAAAACTAGAAGGAGATCGCAGATCAGCATAGGCGTAGAGATGGTGTAGAAGACTGGCTCTTCTTCTTAGTACTGTAGCTTTAGAGCAACCTTCAACCCTGAGCTTGGCTTTCCTCTCACCAAATTCGTCTATTTCTAGAGGCCTGGGGTCCTTTTTATAGAGCTAGGAGGGCTGGAGAGTTTTCTTCTAGGCAATGTGGGACTAAGGGGCTCTTTGATCATTAAAATATGGAAAAATCTAAGTGAAAATTGGATTAGAAAGAGTCCTGGATGAATTCTACTACTCTGGATAAAATCTGACCATTGATAGAAATCCAACAGACCAAAAATTATCAAAATTGGATGTGTATCAGCCCAGATTAGGTTGGATTAAATTCTAGCCGTCCGATCGCTTGTTGATGGAGGAAATCTGGCCGCAAATCGTACGTTGGGAGTCTTGATCAATGCTGGGAGTGTTTTGGACCATCGAATCATCCCCTAGATTGAGTGCTGTCATTGGATGGTGATCCGCGTGAAGTCTAAAGCTGAATTAAATCCGAAAATAACCACAGCCATTTGATCTTGACTGTAAGCTACCGCAACCGTCCGGTCGCACCATTACTTTTCCTATGGATCGCGTGGACCGACCGCACCATACACCGCAGCCAATCAGTGCTCATGTCACCGAGTGAAAGGACTAAAATATCCTGTGAGCCATGGTAGATTTCTGTGGACCCTTTAAGGGTCTAGGTCCGTCACATGTCGCGATGTGATTTGCTGGATTTTGTTGAGCTAGCCATCCACGCCTGGATGGTGGATCAGCTGATGGCTTCCATGACTAAGTTGGCTTATGTGGCTGGCTTGGCACGTCGGCTTGAGCCGACTGAGCCATTTTTCTTTTTTATTTAATTTTTATTTATTTTATTTTTTAAAAAATTCATATCTTCTCCATTTTAGCTCCGTTTTGCTTGAAACTTATTTCGTTATGATCAAATAAATGAGCTCCTCTATTGATTAAAAAATTTTATTTTTTTAATTTTTATTACTTTTTAATTAATTTTAATTAATAAAAATATTAATTTTTTAAAAAATTATATATAAATTAATTATTAATTAATATAAATTAATTAATAAATTAATATTTTTATTGGTGAATTTATGGTACTTATCACACCCTCCAACTTAAGCTTTGTTCATCCTCGAGTAAAGAAAGAATTTAATTTAGATCAATTATCATATTTCATTGAGATCCTCCGTCATAAGAATAGATCTAGGATTTAAGATCAAAAGTTTAGACAGTATCACTAACTAAGTATTGAGTTTTAGAAGTAAATTTCATGGCAGATTAATCTAAAACTTTCTTAGAGTTTATCTAAAGATTTTCAGCACTTGGTTTCGTGAATACTAACTTAGCATTTGGGTGTTGATTCAAAGGATAAATAAATATTCTTTTATCACCTATTTTGATTAGTTTTCTATATACTCCCAAGTTAAGTGCATGAATTAAGATAGCTTTCACATTGCTTTCTCTTCTTTTTTTTTTTTTTTAAAAAGAAAAAAATTATGCGAGCATCCTGGCCTTTCCTTCACCATTTGATGTGAACTTCTACACTTGCAGAGTTCAAGTTTGGGGCAATCCACATATACTCTATGTTTTGCACTTTTTATTTAAGTAGGTAGCTCTTTCCTTAAATTCAAGTTTCTTTAATTGAGTTATATATAAACCATCAATTTTTAGTAATAATTAAATCCTCAATTATCCTTATAATCAACATCTACTATGCTTCATTAGTGTGCATGTACAATTAGAAGTATTGTTAGCCTTTAAATGACCTAAGTAGACTGCTAATGATCTGACCAAGTAATCTACTTCTTAACTCGCTACCATTATTAGTTAATACTTTCTAACTTTATTACTTTCCTAGTTTATTTTGCTTAAGATTCTCTTTCCTGAAATATGATTTATCCAAAACAAAGTTTCAAAATAGTTTTAAAATTTGATTTATATATATATATATATTTATTTATTTTTATTTTTATTTTATTTTATTTTATTATTTTTTTTAAATTTTTTTTCTCTTAGCCCCTAACTTTAATTAACATTATCCTCAATTGGGAGGGAGAGCAAATAAAAGGGTGTAAATTATGTTTATTCATTTAGCATGGGTTTTGAAGCTTTTAATCCTTCTCCAGCTTAGCCTAAAAAGAAAATAAACTAAAAAAAATAAATTAAATTCAAGAAATATTGGGTTGCCTTCTAACAAGCACTAAGTTTAAAGTCTTCAGCCAGACTAAATAGTGATAATAGACTAACCGAGATATGATGGTTCATAAAAAACCATGGCTTCCTCCATAGATTCTATAGGTATTTCCAAGAATGGTTTCAACCATTGACCATTAACTTTAGAAACAACATCATTGCTTGGGTTTTCAATTTCTACAGCCCCGTATGGAAAAACTTTTTTAACAAAGAAAGATCCTATCCATCTAGACCTAAGCTTTTCAGGAAAAAGATGTAACCTTGAATTATACAAAAGAACTTTTTGTCCAAGATTGAAAGATTTTCTATGAATTGCTTGGTCATGAAATACTTTCATCCGTTCCTTGTATACCTTGGCATTCTCGTAAGCTTCATTTCTCAGTTCTTCTAATTCATTGATCTGAAGCTTCCTATGGTTTTCGGCTACATCTAGGTCCATATTTAATTTTTTTATTGCCCACATGGCTTTATGTTCTAACTCAAAAGGCAAGTGACATAGTTTTCCAAACACAATCTTATAGGAAGACATTCCTAGGTTGGCCTTGTAGGCAGTATGGTAGGCCCAAAGTACATCAACTAATTTCATAGACCAATCCTTCCTATTGGCATTAATAGTTTTCTCCAAGATTTGTTTGATTTGTCTATTTGATACTTCAACTTGCCCACTAGTCTGAGGATGATATGGTATGGCTAATTTATGGGTAACATTATATTTCATCATTAATGCGGTAAAGGGTTGATTGCAAAAATGTGTTCCCTGATCACAATGATTGCTCTAGGAGTACCAAAGCGAGAGAGAATATTTTTCTTAAGAAATTTAACGACCACTTTGCTATCATTGGATTTACATGGAATAGCTTCTACCCACTTGGAAACATAATCAACAGCCACTAAGATATACTCATTTTCGAAGAAATTCGAAAATGGTCCCATAAAATCAATTCTCCAGACATCAAAAATTTTAACTACCAAGATTGGATTAAGTGGCATCATATCTTTCTTTGTAATCCGACCCATTTGTTGGCATCGATCACAACTTTTATAGTACACATGTGCATCCTTAAATAAATTAGGCCAATAAAATCCACATTGAAGTACTTTGGCAGCAGTCTTCTTGGATGCGAAATGACCACCACATGCTTGGTCATGACAAAATGATAGAATACTTTTAACCTCATTATCAGGGACACACCTCCTAATGATCTGATCAGGACACTGTTTAAATAGATATGGATCATCCCAAATGAAATACTTTACTTGAGAAAAGAATTTGTGTTTATCCTGACTAGTCCAATGAGAAGGCACTTTACCAATGGCTAAATAATTCACAATATCTGCATACCAAGGTTCAGTGGACACTGACATGAGTTGTTCATCTGGAAAATACTCATTGATAGGTGGTTCGTTAGATGGTGCAACTATGATTCGGGATAAGTGATCAGCAACTGCATTCTCTATCCCTTTCTTGTCTTTAATTTTTAGGTCAAATTCTTGAAGGAGCAAGATCCATCGAATTAATCGTGCCTTTGCATCTTTCTTTGCTAGGAGATGTCTAATGGCTGAGTGATCAGTATAGACAATAACATGAGATCCAACCAAATAGGACCTGAATTTTTCTAGGGCAAAGATAACAGCTAAGAATTTCTTCTCCATGGTGGTGTAATTAAGCTGCGTATCATTTAATGTTTTGCTTGCATAATAAATAACCCTTGGCAGCTTGTTGATTTTTTGACCTAAGACTGCACCTACAGCATGATCAGATGCATCACACATGAGCTCAAAAGGTTCGGTCCAGATAGGTGGATGAATGATGTGGGCTAAAATGAGTGCCTTTTTAAGAAATTCAAAAGACTCAAAGCACTTAGAAGTAAACTCAAATTTTGCTTCTTTTGCTAACAAGTTCGTCAAAGGGCAAGCCACTTTGCTAAAATCGGGTATGAACCTTCTATAAAATTCAGCATGTCCTAAGAATGAATGAATTTCTTTAATAATCTTGGGTGGTGGAAGACTTGCAATCAGGTCAACTTTGGCCTTGTCAACTTCTATTCCTTTCTTTAAAATTACATGGCCAAGAACTATACCTTCTCTGACCATGAATTGACATTTTTCCCAATTAAGAACCAAATGCTTCTTCTTACATCTTCCTAGAACAAGTCTTAGATGGTTTAAGCATTCAGAGAAGCTAGGTCCAAAGACAAAAAAGTCATCCATAAAAATTTCTAGAAATCGTTCAATCATATCAAAAAATATGCTGATCATACATCTTTGGAAGGTTGCTGGAGCATTACATAGTCCAAAGGGCATACACCTATAAGCAAAGATTCTGAATGGGCAGGTGAATGTGGTCTTTTTCTGATCTTCAGGGGCTATGGGGATCTGATTATAACTAGAGTATCCATCTAGAAAATAGTAAAATTCTTGTCCAGCTAATTTTTCCAACATTTGATCAATAAATGGCAAAGGAAAGTGATCTTTTTTTGTAGCTGCATTCAATTTTCTATAATCTATACAGACCCTCCACCCCATTTGGATCCTAGTTGGGATAAGTTCATTAGCATCATTCTGGACTACTGTTACCCCAGATTTCTTTGGTACCACTTGTACAGGGCTTACCCATGAACTATCAGATAATGGGGTAAATAATTTCATTATCCAACAACTTCAGAATTTCCTTTTTGACTACATCCTTCATGGCTGGGTTCAGTCTTCTTTGGGCATCTCGAGTTGGTTTAGCCTCTTCCTCTAGGTGTATCCTATGTTGAACTATGGAAGGGCTTATTCCTTTAATGTCTGCCATGGTCCAGCCTATTGCTTCTCGATTTTCTCTTAAGACTGTTAATAATTCCTCTTCTTGGTTAGGATTTAGGTCTGATGCAATAATTACAGACAAGGTTTTCTCTGGACCTAAATATACATACTTGAGGTGCTCAGGGAGAGGTTTCAACTCTACTTTGGGTGCCTCTTCTTTTGATGACTCAGGTGATGGTTTAGTCATTTCTATGGGTGGTTCAGTGGGAGGCTCCCATCTCTGGCCATTTTTATTATCTCCAAGTATTTTATTTAGGTTCTAACATTCATGGGTTGGCCAGATACTAGATTCAAGATCGACTTCCTCATCGCTAATGTCTATGGGTTCATAAATTTCATGTTGGACTATACTTACATTAGCATGCTTAGCAGATTTTTGTTCCAAATTGAAAATATTCAGCTCGATAGTCATGTTTCCAAAAGAAAGTTTCATAAGTCCATTCTGACAATTGATTTCAGCATTAGTAGTAGCTAGGAATGGTCTTCCTAAAATCACTGGGATTTGATCCTTAGGATTTGATATTGGCTCAGTCTCCAAAATGACAAAATCGATTGGAAAGATAAAACTTCCAACCTTAATCAAAATATCTTCTACCATTCCCTTGGGGATTCTAAAAGATCAATCTGCTAATTGTAATGTGATCTCTGTTAGCTGAAGCTTTCCCAATACTAATTGCTTATAAACTGAATAGGGCAAAATATTTATACTAGCCCCTAAATCAAGTAATGCCTTCTCAATGTGGGTTTCTCCTATGACACATGAAATTATGGGAGAACCTGGGTCCTTGTACTTTATAGGCATATGACTTAACAAATATGAACTCACACCTGCTGCTAAGAAAGCTCTCTTTGGTACGTTAGTCATCTTTTTCTTGGTGCAAAGATCTTTTAAGAATTTGGCATAAGTCGGAACTTGTTGGACATGTATAGTAGAGGAATGTTTACTTGAACTTGCTTAAATATCTCTAACATTTTATCTAAATATTTTGATTATTTATTAGACCTTAATCGATTTGGAAAAGGAGCTTTAGAGATTGTGGTCATCTAGTTTGGTGCATTATCAACTTCAAGAGCCTGAGTTTATAAGGTAGATTGTTCATTAGGTGGCTCAAAAGACTCAACACTCGAGTCTTCTTTAGTGTCAGGGGTATTTATCTTATTATCTACTTATTTTTCTGATCTCAAGGAATGGATAGCATTAACTTGATTAACCTAGTTTCCTTGGGATGGTCTACCATTTTGATTTCTTGGGTTGGGCTCAGGTTGGCTAGGTAGCCTACCTCGTTCACGTTCACTTATGGTAGATGCTAGCTGACTCACTTGCATTTCTAAGCGGGCTATGGTCTGAGAATTTGAATTCAGAATTTGGCCCATGGTTTGCATGAAATTGCTTAAGGTAGTATTGGTGTCAGTATTAGATTTGGCTAGGGCTTTCAGGCTTTTCTCTAAAGAAAAAAATTTCTTTTCATTAATATTAAAGCCTGGTGGTGGCAGGGTGTTTATCACAGGATTAGGCCTTGGGTTCTGCTAATTGAAACTTGGACTGCACACATTTGGATTTTGAGACCATGAAAAATTTAGATGATTCCTCCAACCTGGGTTATAGGTGGGTGCATAAGGATTGTTCAATGGTCTTTGATATGTGGCATTCACTTATGCACATCCATTATCTAATTGGTTCATAATGAGAGGACATTCCTCAAGGACATGGTCTAGTGCATTACATCTATTGCACATGGGTGCAGATACTTGGTTCACACTGGCTGGTCTCTGAAGTTCTAAGGCCTCTAGCCTACGTGTCAAAGTTGCAATTTTGGCTTCTGCAGCTAGGGAGGTTTGAATTTGGTATATTCCACCTCTTGAAGGTGTAGATTTTTTTGGTTTCCTAGTTGTTTCCCATTGTAAACTTTTTTCGGCTAGGTCTTCTAAAAATTGCCAGGCTTCATTTGGTTCTTTGTACATAAATTATCCCTGGCACATGGATTCTAGCATTGTTCGAAAATTTGAATCTAACCCTTCATAAATTATTTGGCATAGCCTCCAAGTTTCTATTCCATGGTGTGGGCATTGGGTCAAGAGGTTCTTGAATCGATCGAAGTATTTTCCAAAATGATTCACTAGCTAGTTGATAGAATTGATTTATTTCATTTCTAATTCTAGCTGTTTTATGATGAGAAAAATATTTTTTTAAGAATATTCTCACAAAGCCCTCCCAAGTCATGATAGATTGATTTGGAAGACTATAAAGCCACTTTTTGGCATTATCCTTAAGGGCAAAATTGATTAATCTCAGTTTGATTTCATGTCCTTTGACAATTGTTGTAGTTTCATGATTGCACAAACCTCTTCAAATTTTCCTAATGAATATATATGCATCCTCTATTCTCATGAATTTTGGAAGCATGTTAATGATTTGAGGTTTAATTTCAAAGTTGTTTGCTATGGGTTGGGGCAACCTGATACAAGAGGGTTGGATGGAACCAACTGGAATAACATAAGTCCTTAAGGGTTTGAGGCTAAGGCTGATTTGCTAAATCCATTGTGGATGTTGAGGTTGTAGGATCTGAAATAGGAACTAAATCCATTTTGACAATCGATGTGATATCCTTCTCCAAATGGTGTTGGAGAATTCACTATATTCTCAATGTCCTCAATCTTTTTTTTTATTATATATATATATATATATATTATATATATATATATATATATATTTTTAAACTCTCTTTTTTTTAGTTCTAAGTTAATTCACCCTTTTCATACCCTAGGACAACCATGCAACATAACTTTCCATTATGCCAGGGCAACCTTATGTCAGGGCAATAGAGATTGAAAATACCTAAAGTAAAAAATTTTTATTTTCAAACAAGTTTCAAACAAATTAGTCTTAACCTAAGATCAGCCTAGACCTAGACAGCTCCTAACTATTCCAAGTCAGCCTTTGAGCACTCCAAGTGTAGGATCAGCCAATCAACTAGCTAGGTAAGTGTAAGATCGGTGGGAGTCCCCCTGTTGCTTGCCTTAGATACCAATTATGCTTGACCAGGTAAGCGAACGGAATCAATTAAGTAACCACCTTCCTTCGGACCTAGTCATCCCTGAACCACTTTCCTAGACACCAATTAAATTGATTAATCCTAACCCATTTCAACTCTAAGGTTTCCTTGTCCTATTGAGCTCGAATATCCTTAAGGGTCGATGTCTAATTGATTTTAAGAGTTAAGGTTTGGGTTAATGCAATATGAGGGTTGGTTGTTTATGGGCTAAGGAAGGGTGATTAAATTCCCACCTTATCTTGTTTAATTGGTTGTGCCCTTAAATTGATTCAATATGATATGCATATTCAGATTTTCAAGCAAGAGGTTCTATGCAATTTAAACTAGATGCATGCAACTAATTGAATTCTGAAAGGCTTACCATACCTCCAGCAATCATCAAAAAAAATAAAAAAAATAAATTAAAATTGATATGATGGATGCTCTAAATAATTAGGGTTTCTAATCTTGTGATAAGATTTTTAATTAGATTTAAGTAGGTAATTTTTAATTAATTAAAAAAAAATAAAGTATATATTAAAAATAAGGAAAGAGATTTAGGATTTAGGAATGATCTCACTAAATAGAATTGAAAGTTTTGTTCATGTCTTAATCTTCTTTGTTCTTTTCTCTTTTTTTTCTTTTTTTTTTCTGCAAAATAAACAAGAAAAATAATATAAGGCAATAAAAAAAATCAAAAAAATGGGAAAATTTTAATTTTTATGCCTCCCCGGCAACGACACCAAAACTTGATAGAAACACCATGTTGTCGTGAAGACACCATGTTCATCAGTTTAAATCCGACTTTTTTTTAAATTAAAAGTTATGAAAAGATTAGTGAGTCAGGTCGAATCCACATAGAGGCAATGATTTAATTCTAAAATCTTTGATTTTTTTCTCATAAAAAAAAATTAAAAAGAAAATTAAAGTGAAAAATAGATTTATAAATGAAAGCAGAATTTAAATTATGCAAAAATAAGCTTAGAACTAAGATCTATTATTTAGATCTTAGCGGCTACTTGCAATTAAAAAGCAATAAAGAATAATTAATTTAAAGAGCTAGAATTGAAAAGAGCAATAAAGCTTTCTTTATTAAAATTAAAACTCAAATGCATAATTTAAATACAAGAAATTAAAGAAAAGAAAAGAGAAAAGAAAACTAGAAGGAGATCGCAGATCAGCATAGGCATGGAGATGGCATAGAAGACTGGCTCTTCTTCTTAGTACTGTAGCTTTGGAGCAACCTTCAACCCTAAGCTTGGCTTTCCTCTCATCAGATCCATCTATTTCTAAAGGCTTGGGGTCCTTTTATAGAGCTTGGGGGGCTGGAGAGTTTTTTTTTAGGCAATGTGAGACTAAGAAGCTCTTTGATCATTGAAATATGGAGAAATCTGAGTGAAAATTGGATTAAAAAGAGTTCTAGATAAATTCTACTACTCTGGATGAAATTTGGCCATTAATAGGAATCCAACGGACCAAAAATCATCAAAATCGGATGTGTATCAGCCCAAATCAGGTTGGATTAAATTCTAGCCATCCGATCACTTATCAATGGAGGAAGTCTGGCCACAAATCGTGCATTAGGAGTCCTGATCAATGTCAGGAGTGTTCTAGACTATTGGATCATCCCCTGGATCGAGCACTGTCGTTGGATGGCGATCCGCATGAAGTCTGAAGCTAAATCAAATCTATAAGTAACCACAGTCATTTGATCTTGACCGCAAGCTACCGCAGCCATCCGATCGCACCATTACTGTTCCCATGGACCACGTGGACTGACTGCACCACACACCATAGCCAATCAGCACTCCTGTCATCGAGTGAAAAGACCAAAATATCCTATGAGCTGTGATAGATATCTATGGACCCTTTAAGGGTCTAGGTCCGCCACGTGTCGCAATGTGATTTGCCGAATTCTATTGAGCTGACGGTCCACGCCTAGATGGTGGACCGACTGATGGCTTCCATGGCTGAGTCGGCTTATATGGCTGGCTTGGCGCGTCGGCTTGAGCCAACAGAGCCATTTTTCTTTGTTATTTAATTTTTATTTATTTTATTTTTTTAAAAATTTATATCTTCTCCATTTTAGCTCCATTTTGCTCGAAATTTATTTCGTTGTGATCAAAAAAATGAGCTCTTTCTATTAATTATAAAATTTTATTTTTTAATTTTTATTATTTTTTAATTATTAAAAATATTAATTTTTAAAAAAATTATATATAAATTAATTATTAATTAATATAAATTAATTAATAAATTAGTATTTCTATTGATAAATTTATGGTACTTATCAGGAAGCTTGGCATAGGATGGCGTCCGATGTGCCATGGAGCAGCATCATGATCTTGAAGGCCTCCAGATGGTCGACCAGATCAGTGATCCCATCATAGCTCTCAAATTGGAGAAGCTTGATGTTCAACAGGATCAACTCCTGCATGATTCACGAAGAAAAAGAGGGGTCGGTGCAAATGTTGTCGCGGTGAGTCGGGGTGGCATGGCGGAGTTCTTTGATCCATCGATCCATGTCCTATAGCTTTTGATCAAGGGCATCATTTTGATCATGGATCTCAAAGGATTTTCGACTGTAGATGGGTAAGATTTCCTCCAGGAAAGAATCATAATCTGAATAGGGAACTTCTACTTTCTATTTCTTCTTTTTGGGAGTATCGAGTCTACTGACCCATGTATGCCTTCTTGGGACTGGTTCTTGAAACTCTAGCGGGGGATTTTTTGATTAAGCTGCTGCTAGAGGTTGTTGCATGGTCTGCACCATTTTGGTGAGACCCTGAACCTACTATACCAGTAGGTTGAATTGCTCTGGATCCACCATTATTATCGGGGGAGGAGGTGGAAATGCCAGTGATGGTGTTGAAGTAGGCAGATTTGGCTCAAATCTAATGGTAGAGGTGGTGGATCGCTGGATGATTATCTTCTTTTAAGGCATTCCTGAGACTAAGAAAAATTGAATGGAGATGGATCTTGAAGAAGAGAACAAACAAAATCGATCGAGCACTTCTTTTAGAACAAGGGCTCAAAATGACCCTTCATTTAGCACTAATCCTATTGATGCAGAATCTGGTTGATGCCAGAACTGAGCTAGAGCTGGAGAAGATGAGATCGCCGTCAGTGACCTACAAAATAAAGTTCTGATTAGAGTCGACGGTGGTGACTTTGGTAGAATCCTCCGACGATCAAGTCAGCTCTTCTGACCAATAGAAATGAAGTGCTTAGGAAATTTAGAAGCAGAGTAACAAGAAGAAGGATGAGAGCCATGAAAAAAAATGTATCTGGAGGGTCCTCTATATAGGTGAAGCCTGTAACAAACTAATGATGACAGCCATAATCTTCTGGTAGTGGGCCATTCGGAGTCACATGAAGTTTGTTATGAAGGATAGTGTCCGTTTTCATGATATGCCAGTTGAGAGTGGTGTTCATTGTCATGACTTACCAGCTTGTCAGGCATCAATAGTCAAAGTTTGGATGAGTGGTGTTCATTGTCATGACTTACCAGCTTGTCAGGCATCAATAGTCAAAGTTTGGATGGGGTGGGCATGGGCGGTGAAGAGCTTCAAGTCACGACGGTTTCAAAGAAATTGGGATCCTTTAGGGTCGTCTGTATGTAGGTCGGTTTACATTGTATTGAGTTGGTAATCGGATTCATGCGGACGATGAGGTCCTTCAAGGCAACTAGAAGGAGATCAATCAAAGGGAGCTCACTAAGCAACTGAGAGAAGTTTATTCATAATGAGCTCGACTGGATGAGATCATCCGAAAGTAGATCGTCTGGAGTAAGTGCAATTAGAGGAGGTCATCTGGAAGAAATATGACTGGAGGAGGTTGTCCGAAAGGAGTGCGACTGGGCCCTAATCTTGTTATTCATTTTTAGCCAAAGGATAAGGTCAGAATAGTAGTAATTCTTCTTCACCATTCAAGATCATATCGTCGAACTTCTATGCTCTTTCGATAGGTTTTGTAGCATGAACTCATACCTAAGGTGATCGACAAATCCCAATAGGAAGGAGGTCGGTGGCCAAGGACTTCGGTGGGGGTATTTTCATCTCCAATAGGCCCTTTAGGTGACTGAATGGCCCAGAAGACGAGCATTGCAGAAGGAGTTTGGCCAGCTTTAAGATCGATCAAACCAAGCTACATTGGAACCGAATACTTAATTACTTGGAAGGCCACCATCGCTGTTCAAGCTCGTCTGGGCAAAACCCACAATACCTTGTAGGTTTTGGAGTCATTGATTGAAGTTAGTCATGGTTGTTGTCACAGGATGAGGTCTGCCAAAGGCTCGAGATCCTGTTGGACTTTGACAGGAAAGGGTTTACCCCCAATAATAGATAAACTTGGACCTAGGTTAGACAAGAGCACATTCATAGGATATCCAGAAGAGACCAAAGGATATTTTTTCTACCATACTGATGAACAAAGGTGTTCGTCAGTTTTAAGGCAATCTTTTTAGAAAAGAAGTTCCTTGGTGAAGGAACTATTGCCTCTAAGATTGAACCTGTTGAAGTTCAACATGTAGAAAGACCAACTCCTGTAGTTGAACCTATGTTGGATTTGATTAGATCAGATACAAAACCTAATGTACCTACACCATTAAGGCAATTTAGTAGAGTACCGCATCAACCGAACGGATATTATGATTTCTTAGTTCGGGATAGTGATCCCATCGAACTCATTGAGAACGATGAGGATCTAATCACCTATATGGATGCAATGCAAAGATCTGATTTCGAAAAATGGCTCAAAGCCATGAAGTCCAAAATGGAGTTCATGAAGATCAATAATATGTGGACATTGGTTGACCCATCCGAAGCGGTTAAATCCATTATGTGTAAATAGATCTTCAAAAAAAAAGAAGCACAGATGAAAAGGTGGAGATCTATAAAGCTCCTCTGGTTGCTAAGGGATATCGTTAACGTTATGGTACTGACTATGATGAGACGTTCTTCCCTATGGCAATGCTCAAATCCATTCAGATAATGCTTGCGATAGCTATCCATCTGGATTATGAGATTTAGTAGATGAATGTGAAGATAGCTTTCCTGAATGGAGAGCTGATCGGAGAGATGTATATGATACAACTTGAGGGGTTTACATCCACAAATAAGTCCTAGGTGTGCAAGCTTCAGAGATCTATTTATGGATTGAAGCAGGCATCTCAGAGTTGGAACATGTATTTTGATAAGGTGATCAAAACGTATGGCTTTGTTAAGAATATAGAAGAGTCTTGCACTTACAAATGGGCAAATCATTCTGCAGTAGTATTTCTTGTTTTGTACATGGATGATGTTCTCTTAATCAAAAATGACATCCCCATACTGCAGGAAATAAAAGTTTAGTTATCATCGTAGTTCTCCATGAAGGACTTGGGTGAAGCATCCTATATCTTAGGGATGAAGATCTGTAGGGATAGATCTAAAAGGATGCTTGGGTTATCGCAGTCCACGTACATAGATACTATGCTGAAGAGGTTTAGTATGAAAAATTTTAAAAAGAGATATCTCCTGATTGGCCATGGAACTTCTCTCTAAGCAAGATTATCCGACAACTACTGAAGAGAGAGTGTATGAGTAGAGTCTCATATGCTTCAACAGTGGGATCTATCATGTACGCCATGATATATACGAGACTAGATGTGGCATACTCACTAAAAGTAGTGAGTAGACACCAATCTAATCCTGGAGAAAACCACTAGAAAGTGGTTAAGGCCATCCTTAAGTATTTGAGGAATACTAAGGACCAATGATTGGTTTATGGTGAGTCGGATGTAAAACTTATGGGGTTTATAGACTCCAGCTTTAATCTGATCATGATGGCAATAAAAATATGTCGGGTTACATCTTTACTCTAAATGGTAGAGCCATCTACTGGAAGAGTTCCAAGCAGTATACTATATGTTTGTGCAGAATTGGGTTGATGTCGGATCAAGCTGGAGTCGAGGAAGATGAGGTCATTACCGATGATCTGCAAAATAAAGTCCTATCCGAAGTCGGTGGTGGTGGCTCCGGTAGGACCCTCCGATGATCAAGTCAACTCTTCTGGCCAACAGAAATAGAGTGCTTAGGAAAGAGTTCCGCAGAGTTTTGGAAAGGAGAAGAGAGCTTAGAGAAAACATATCTAGAGAGTCTCTTTTTATAGACGATGCTTGATTGATAGTGACGGCTATACCGTCCGGTAGTGGGCCGCTCTGGGCTGCGTGGGGTTCATGTTAGATATGTGTGCCCTAGAAGCTAGAATAGGCTGACACTTGTAATACTCTTCTAGGGGTTAAATTATAATTTTGACTATAAATAATAAAATAGATTATTTTCTATCATAAATATATATTTAGTATCTATGATACATCCCTTGAGTTAATGGTAATGATAATTCTTATTTTCAAGAGTTGAAAATTTAAGACATGAATAATCATTATTAACTCATAAAATGCTCCCGACCATAGGATCATCACGAGGATGGTGATTGATCCGGAAGGTTGGTGTACAATCGCTTCTCTTTAGTAGATGAGTCTTGAGTCTACGGTGTGGAGACACCGGAGCGAGAGTACAGGTACTCGTTAGAGAATGAGGGCACTGAGCGTGACCACCTCGAGTAGTCATTAGGAAGTCTACCTTCTCGTCAATGACTGACTCGATGCTGCATAGTGGTGTGTCTGGTTCTTTGACCTGAGGTGCATCGGCAGTTCACCTTGAGGGTGTTATAGTTTGACTACACCATTACTCGGTCTCCTAGCCATATGGAACCCTGAGGTGTATGTTGGCTATAGCATGTTCATTGTAGGAACTGGATTGCATCAAGATGGGAATCTATCTACCTCGGTGGTAGAGGAGCAGCCCTATGATGATCATGAGAATCAAGTCCATAAGCCCATGGCCATGGCAGAGTGAAATAATAGAAAGAGTTTCTATTTAGATTTTCACATTGGACTCGAATCGAATGATTACATCATATGACAGAGACTAGGGTTTGACGAGTTCACCTTAACCCTAATCTGATCGGGGCTCAAGATAGAAGAACTTAATCACACAGGTAGCTGCACCAAGAGGTTCGCATTTTTAGCTCTGATGGGTTGCCACCATATACTGCTAGGTGTCACTGGTGGATTTTGGGAGCAATTAGAATGATTTAGATGATCGATCATTCTAGCTGTCTCGAATCAGAAGAGTTCTGATCCATCGAAAGGAGTTTCGATGATGTCGATGATAGAGATCATGACATATCCCATTACCATACAGAAACTGAACCTAACTGGGTCACACAAACAAGGGTTTGAATCTGGTGATCATCAATTGAACTGATCTAGTTCAATTGATCTGAATGAGATTCAATTAGGTTCAAGGAAATCGTGCTAGCACTCGATTGAACCTAACGTTCTTCTTTTACTATCATAAATAAGTTGTCTCTGACTGAGCCAAAGGAGTTTGTGCTCAATCAGAGGCCTTCATATGGTCTGACTGGAGGTTGTCCAAGTCAGAAAAGGTTGTCTTATTTGTAAGAGATTACCTGCCATTTTTGGACAACACCTGCCATTTTCCATGTTCACCTGCTAATTCTTGTCTTTTGACTTTGGTCAAACGTTGACCTTTGACACTTTGACATTTTGACCACATGTGTCATGCACCTATTGGAGAGCTGGTTTGGGGCTTGTCCCCCTGCCAGAACCTGGCAAGGAGAGGGCGTGCACGCCTAAGGAGGCGTGCAGCCCAAGGATAGGAGGCGCCTAGGAGTCCCATTGTTGGGACTCCAGGTTCTTTGGGGATTCCTAATTAGAGTTCTCCAAGGAATAGACTTTGACTAGGTCTTAGACGCCATCTAAGGATGATTAAGAGGGGCTCTCATTTGATTGGAATCCAGGGATGTCATCCCACCAATCAGATTTAGATCTGATTTCACAAAGGGTTGTGATTGGTTGAGAGAAGAGGAGTTGGATCACAGCAGGGTCTATAAATAAGACCCTGCGCCCAACTTTAGAGAAGATCTTCAATAGCCCATGCCCAAGGCTGCCTCTCCCTCCCTCCTCCATGCCATCTTCTCCCCTCTCTCCTCTCCACACCCAAAAGGTTTTGGACTTAGTTTGGTGCGATTCAGATCAAGAGAAAGGCGATCAAAAGCAAGAAGGCTGCGCTGCTGCAAAAGGACGACTGCAGATCTTCAAAAGGAGTTTTGAAGATCCTCCAGATCAGATCCAGATCTGAATTTTTGGAGGTGTGATAGAGAAGAAGAGGATCTCCAGATCCAACCCGAGTGGATACCGGTAGAGGCCAGGCGCTTGCGTGGCTAGATCCAGAACCTTCCGCTGCAATCAGTAGGATCATCACAGGGTAATAGGATTACCCAAATCAGGTAAAAAATTAAATTTGATTTAATTTATCTTTTATTTTATTTTATTAAATTAATAAAAATCAGATCTAAAATATCTCAAGATCTGATTTAGATCAAGAGAAAAATTTTTGAAATATATCTCTTGATCTAATCAGATCTGAACGAACCTGGACCGAGGAAAATCAGGATTTTCCTTCAACTGGTATCAGAGCCATGGTTCTAAAATAATTTAGATCTAATTTTAATTTATTTTTAATTAAAAATAAGATGATTTTAGATGTCACATGAGATGTGATCAGATCTAAAATCAAAAAAAATTAAAATTAAATGATTTGGATCTAAGATTATGAAGATATGCATGACTAGTTCTAGAATAGAATAGTTCTATAGAATAGTCTTTGCATGTCTTGATTTAATTTGATTAAATCATATTTTAGATCTTTTATTTACTATTTTTTGATATTATAAGTGTTATAATAACATCTAAAAAATAGCAAATAAAAATTATTTAATTTTAAATATCATATGAGATATGATAGATGCATGTCTAGACTAGTTGTAGAATAGTTCTACATAATTATCTAGATTAGAATTTATTTTGATTAGATCAATTTAAATCTAATTTTTTAGATTATTATGAGATAATTTAGATCTAAAAATATGCATGATTTGATACATGAGATGTATGCAAAATATGCCATTGATTAGATCTAATTTGTATATATGAGATATATGATATAGATCTATAACTAGTTTTGTAGTATTTACATGTTCCTGATTAAGGCGTTCCTCTTGGCCGTCCGGTCATAAGAACGAAGAAGGGTTTAAAGGCCCTCTCTTCCCATTCGATGGGGTGTTCTTATGATGTGTAGGGGTGCTGCGCATGTTCGTCCTTAATCAGAAATCCCAAAACTTACTTTCTGCAAAACCCTAGATCCTGAAACCCTAGGATTTATTGTGCATATTTTTGTTTATGAACCCTAAACTTAATTAAGAATTAAGTTTATGGAATATTAATTAGGTCTAAAATTGAGAATTTTAGATCTAAGACATATTCATAATACTGGGTTCGGGCTTGGGTAGCTCAATTAGGTCTAAGCGGTTGATCAAACCGAATCAAGAGTTGGTTAGATGGGATCAACAATGCTTAAATTGACCAGCCTAATAGGATTAAGTCTGGGTCAAGATCGAGTCACGATCAAGCAAGACCTAATTAGGCTCAGAGGTTAGAGTCTGGATTGTAGGCTAACCCAATTGGTTCTGACTCAACAATTTGGTGTCTAAGGTAAGTTTGGCACATACGACCGACTGGTTTTTAATTGGAAGCTACTCGACCTGAATGCATTCTTGTACGAGTTAATGGCATATTCCTTCCACCGGTCTCACTTACCTGGCCATATCAGTTGACACAGTTCTGATCTGAGGTGGTCAATAATCCGAGCTAACCCATGCCACTAGGTTAGTCATAATTGTTATGACTAAGCCAAGTCTAGTTTAATGAGACCTGAATCAATTCTCCCTAAGAAAAGATTAAGTCTGAGGTCTTCCACCATTGTAGATGTGCGGGCCCTTCCCGGGGTTGATTGTTCTCGGCTGGATACAGTGGCTCAGTTGCACCGGGAAAGATGCAACCATGTCTATTAGGCATTGGATGCTATGGGCTGGAGGATGAGTTGGGCTCAATATTTTGGATACGGTGAGAGACTCAATTAGGAACCCAGTCTATGCAAATGGTGGGTCTGACTTAACTAAGGAGTGGATCAATATTTCCGGATACGGTGAGATTCATGAATTAGAGACCAAGTTTGGGTGCACCATGATTAGAGAATCATTGAACAAGAGTTGTTCACTCATTGGCTAACCCATCACCAATAACTGTTAGGTGAGGTGATGAGTCAGTTGGTGAGACCGCACCACCCACTAGAAATCATTAATCATGGAGATTTTCGCATCTCTACAGAGGGAGTGTAGGGATCCGAGAAAATAGTGGGAGCTAATTTGTTTAAAAATAAAATCCCTAAATAAATTGGTCAAGTCAAAATTACAGTATCTAACTAGAATCTTTGACTCTCTACAGGAAAATGTCTGCGTCCAACCCACTTGGCACGTATCCTGGACACACATAGACTGACTGGACCCAATTATAAAGATTGGCTCAGGAACTACAAAATTATTTTGGGTTCAGAGAAGTTAACACATGTTTTGGACCAGGACCCTCCCACCTTACCAGCTCGTCCATCCACTGAACAGAGAGCGTCTCTGGAAAAATGGATTGACGAAGATAATAAGGCCAGATACTACACATGTTGGGCTCGATGTCTGATGAGCTCCAGCGCCAACATGAAGATATCGGGACTGCTCGCCAAATGTTGGCTCACCTGCAGGAGATGTTTGGTGAACAGAGTCGCGCAGCCAAATATCAAGTCACAAAATGACTTTTTAAGGCTAAGATGCGTGATGGGCAGTCAGTCCAAGATCACTGTCTGACAATGATCAAGGACATGGAAGAGCTTGAGAAGCTCGGTGTGAAGTTGGACTTGGATCTGCAGAACGATATTATTCTGCAATCCTTGACTGATGCATATGGGCAATTCATCATGAATTACCACATGCATAAACTTCAAAATTCCTTGGCCGAGTTGATGAATATGCTGGTTACCGCTGAGCTTTCTATGAAAGGTTCTAAAGGCTCAGTTCTTGCTATGGAACGGACTTCTTCCAAAAGAAAGTCTTATGGAAAGAAAAAGAAGTCTGTGAAAAAGCAAAAGGTGGAAGGATCAAAGAAGAAGAAGGCAGAACCGAAGAAGAAGGTCGATGGCAAAGGAAAGTGTTTCCATTGCAACAGCGACGGCCATTGGAAGCGGAACTGCCCTACTTACCTGGCCACCCTAAAGAACAAGAAGAAGGTAGGTCCTTCTGGAGGTATGCTCGTTATTGAGTCTAACCTTACGGTTTCTTCTGCATCCAGTTGGGTGCTTGACTCTGGTTCTAGTGCTCATCTATGCACTTCTATGCAGGGTCTTGAGGATAGCAGGAGGCTGAGGGATGGAGACATGATCCTACGCATCGGTAATGGAGCAAGAGTTGCTGCAGTAGCCGTGGGAACATACCCTCTTCGATTACCATCTGGTTTAGACTTAGTTTTAAAAGACTGTTATTATGTGCCTGCAGCTAGCAGGAATTTGATTTCTGTTTCATGCTTAGCACAAGAAGGTTATGTGATCACCTTTCTTTAAGGACCATTGTAACATTCTTTATGAAAGAAATAAAATTGCAAATGGTTTCCTTATTAATGGTCTTTATCAGTCAGCTACATATTGATGTACCTATTTTAACTATCGAGCAAAACGTGAATGCCAAACGACCTAGGGATAGTCCAAACGACAGATATCTATGGCACCTGAGATTAGGTCATATAGCAGAAGATAGGATTAACAAATTGGAGAAAAATGGGCTATTGAGTCCATTGACTTTTGAGTCATATCCAACTTGTGAATCTTGTCTTCAAGGCAAAATGACTAAACTCCCTTTTGTTGGACATGGGGAGAGGGCCACAGATCTCCTTGCCCTAGTACATACTGATGTGTGCGGCCCATTTGATGTGCCGGCTAGAGGCAATTTTGTCTACTTCATTACCTTTACCGATGATCTGTCTAGGTATGGGTATGTGTATCTTATGAGACACAAGTCTGAAGCTTTTGAAAAGTTCAAAGAATTCAGACATGAAGTAGAAAAACAAACTGGAAAAACCCATTAAGGTTCTTCGATCAGATCGAGGAGGTGAATACCTTAGCCGGAATTTCCTAGACTATCTTAAGGAAAAATGGCATAGTCTCTCAATGGACTCCACCAGGAACACCTCAACTCAACGGGGTTTCAGAATGGAGAAATCGGACTCTATTGGATATGGTTCGATCCATGATGAGCTTCACAGACCTCCCTGATTTTCTTTGGGGACACTTCATTATTAACTTCAATATCTATTTACTGAATAGGGTTCCCTCTAAAACCGTTCCTACCACACCGTATGAGATATGGCACGGTAAGAAACCAAGTCTGAGTCATCTCAGAATTTGGGGTTGTCCGGCTCATGTCAAAAGACAACAAGCGGACAAGTTAGAGTTTAGGTCCTTTAGAGCTCGATTCATAGGATATCCTAAAGAGTCATTAGGATACTATTTCTACATTCCAGAAGACCACAATGTGATTGTGAGTCGACATGCCATCTTTCTTGAAAAATAATTTATTCAAGATGGAGGCATTGGAAAGTAGATCAAGCTTGATGAGAAAGTCTCACAAGAGCAACGAGCTAAGGACCAAATAGAATCAAATCAAGTTGAGCCAATACAATCACTACCTCCTCCACCTCATAGATCGAAAAGAATTTTCAGTCCTCCTAAGAGATACTTAGGTACTATTTTAGAGGGAATAGAAAAAATATTCCTCGTAGGTAATGGGGTTCTCCTCCTATTCCTAACGGGCTATGGAGGCACATAAGGACCGTTGTTGGGGCCTCTCTTCTTATCTCATCTAAAATGAACAAGACCTTCAACGTGCTCATGTTAGGACAAGGTCCTCCTCCTGTTCCTAACATGACACTAGGGGCATAGATGGGCTATTGAATGGGCCTCTCCCCTCCTTCTATCTTAAATAATTGGAGGTCTTCGGCCAGCTCATGTTAGGATGAGCTCCTCCTTCTATTCCTAACATGACAATAGGGGCACAGATGGGCTATTGAATGGGCCTCTTCCCTCCTTCTATCTTAAATAATCGGAGGTCTTCGACTTGCTCATGTTAGGACGAGGTTTCTCCTATTCCTAACATGGCAATAGGGGCATAGATGGACCGTTGAATGGGCCTCTCCCCTCCTCTTGTCTTAAATAACTGGAAGATCTTCGACGTTGCTCATGTTAGGATGAGGTTCTCCTTCTTGTTTCTAACATGGCAATAGAGCGCAAAGATGGGCCATTGAATGGGCCTCTCCCCTCCTTCCTGTCTTAAATAATCAGGAGGTCTTCGACTTGCTCATGTTAGGATGAGATCCTCCTTCTATTCCTAACATGGCAATAGGGGCACAGATGGACCATTGAATGGGCCTCTTCCCTCCTCCTATCTTAAATAATCAGAGTTCTTTGATGTGCTCATGTTAGGACGAGGTCCTCCTTCTATTCCTAACATGGCAATAGGAGTACAGATGGGCCATTGAATGGGCCTTCGATTATTTAAGACAGGGAGGAGGAGAGAGGCCATTCAACGGCCCATCTATGCCCCTATTGCCATGATAGGAATAGAAGGAGGACCTCATCCTAACATGAGCACGTCGAAGACCTTCGATTATTTAAGACAAGAGGTGGATAGAGGCCTATTCAATGGCCCATCTGTGCCCCTATTGCCATGTTAGGAATAGGAGGAGGACCTCATCCTAACATGAGCATGTTGAAGACCTTCAGTTATTTAAGATAGAAGGAGGGGAGAGGGCCCATTCAACAGCCCATTCAATAGTCCATCTATGCTCCTATTGCTATGTTAGGAATAAGAGGAGGACCTCGTCCTAACATGAGCACGTCAAAATCTCCGATTATTTAAGATAGGAGGATGGAGAGGCTCGTTCAACAGCCCATCTATGCCCTTATTGCATGTTTAGGAACCGGAGGAGGACCTCATCCTAACATGAGCACGTCAAAGACCTCCGATTATTTAAGATAGGAGGAGGGGAGAGGGCCCATTCAATGGCCCATCTATGCCCCTATTGCCATGTTAGGAATAGAAGGAGGATTCTCATCCTAAGATGAGCATGTCAAAGACCTTCAGTTATTTAAGAATAGGAGGAGGGAGAGCCCATTCAACGACATCTGTGTTCCTATTGCCATGTTAGGAATAGGAGGAGGACCTCGTCCTAACATGAGCACGTCGAAGACCTCTGATTATTTAAGATAGATGGAGGGAAGAGGCCCATTCAACAGTCCATCTGTGCCCCTATTATCATGTTAGGAACAGAAGGAGGATCTCATCCAAATAGGAGGACGAGGACTTCTCCTTGCAGATTTCTCCCTCAGTCAAGTTCCTTCAGGAGTCGAACTCTTATTGAATTTCTTCCTCAGTCAAGTTCCTTCAGGAGCCAAACTCCTATTGGATTTCTCCTTCTATCAGATTTCTACAGGATCCGAACTCCTTCCGAACTTTTCCTTCAGTCAGATTCCTCCACTGAACTTTTGCTTCAGTCAGATTCCTTTAGAATCCGAACTCCTTCTGGACTCCTTCTTTAGTCGGATTTCTACAGGAGCCAAACTCCTTTCAGACTTCTCTTTCAGTCGGATTCCTTCAGAAGCCAAACTCCTTCTAGATTTCTCCTTCAGTCAAGTTCCTTCAGGGGCCAAACTCCTTTCAGATTTTTCCTTCAGTCAGATTCCTCTAGGAGCCAAACTCCTTCCAAACTTCTCCTTCAGTCGAATTCCTCCAGTGGATTGCTTCTAAATTTCAGCTTGCATTCCTCTCGGATGATCCCCTCCAGACGTATTTTCTTTAGGAGTCCAAATTTCTTTAGAACTGATATATGTCAAAGTTCTTCACCAACCAATGCCTGCTTCCTCTGAACTATGGCTATTAAATCTTCATGAATGGTCGCTATCAATCTGATGATGCCCCTCTCTCCATAGCAAACCCCATGTAGCTCCGAGCAGCCCACTATCGGATGGTTATGGCTGTCACTACCAGTCTGATGATGCCCCTCTCTCTATAGCAAACCCCATGCAGCTCCGAACGACCCACTATCGGATGATTATATCTATCACTATTAGTCTGACGATACCTTCCTCTCCATACCGAACCCCATGCGGTCCCGAGCGGCCCACTACCGGATGGTATGGCCATCACTATCAATCAAGCTTCGTCTAAAAAAAGGGATCCTCCAGATACATTTTCCCTAAGCTCTTTTCTCCTTTCCAAAACTCTAAAGAACTCTTTTCTAAGCACTCCATTTCTATTGGCCAGAAGAGCTGACTTGACCTTCAGAGGGTCCTATCGGAGCCACCACCATCGACTTCGGAAGAAACTTTATTTTGTAGATCACCGATGGCGATCTCATCTTCCTTGGCTCTAGCTCAATTCGACATCAATCAGATTTTGCAACAACACTATGGCAGACTTTATTTGCAAAGTAGAGTGCATCGCAATATTAGATGCCATGAAGAAAGCTGTGGCTGAGGAAGTTCATCACCGAGCTCAGAGTAGCACCCTTTCTTGATGGCTTGGTCTTGCTCTACTGCGATAGCACTGGTGTGATTACTCAAGCGAAGGAATCAAAGGCACACCAATGGACGAAGCACATATTGCACCACTTCTACTTGGTTTGAGAGATCGTGGATCGACGTGATGTCGATCTTCGAAAGATCGATGGAAAGAAAAACCTGGCTGACCTCTTCACTAAAGTCCTAACAATAAAGAAGTTCGACAACGACAAGTCGAAGATGGGTATTAGATACTATGCTGAGTGGCTTTAGGACAAGTGGAAGTTGTTGAGAAATGTGTCCCAAAGCCAATCATCAGACTATTGATGGTTGAGCTATATTATAATTATAAATAATTTATTAATAAATAAAATAATATTTTAGTTTTTTTCATCATAAAGTTTACATCTTCTAACAAACTCCATTATCGTGATGAAGTTTTTAGGACTATTTAGATTCAATAAAGAAAGAATTTATTGATTAGTCCTTAAAACTATTTACGATCAAATGATAGCTGTTAATTAGGATGATAGCATCTATTGAGCATAGATCGCTATATGCTATATAGGTTGGTTGTCCTCTTAACCAAGGAGTGTGGAGACATCGGTATGGCATATAGGTGAGATGTAAGGATACATCATCACTGAACATGACCAACTCTAGACCATTCTGCTATCAAGAATGTCTCTGATGGGATATAGGTATAAGAATCCTTTAGACTTGAGATCATCTTAGTGGCTTGCAAGCAACTCACTATACTTTGGTACCAGACTAATTGAATTTTTAATTCAGTAATAGAAGGCTTCTGGGTATAGTTAAGTACTTATGAAGTTCGTGTGTGATCAAGATGGGGTTGACCATTTCAAGAGTTGGAGAAGAATGTATCACTGTATTTCAATATAGCAAGACCTTGGCTTAGGTAATCCATGAGATGGATTTGATATTTTGAAATACAACATAGATAGTCTGATCAGAGTTGACAGTTAAACTTTGAGGTGTCCTATGAGTATTTTGGTCAAGGAGATGAATTATATGAAAACTATATCCACATGGGTTCTAAGGATGTTGTTCTACACATTCGACCAATCCGATCATCAGGTACCATTGCTAGATGATCATTCTGATTGATATAAAAATTTATTTCTATGCTACCAGCTTAAATTTGGATCTATGGGGTTATACATATTAGAGTTCACAATCTGATCGAATGGTTGATCGACGATTAAAAATCATTCCAGGATTAAATGATCAATACGATTGATGTTTAACCTAATGCAATTATTGTAGGAGGATCAATTAGCAATTAGATTGCTAATTAGCTTAATTTAATTAAACTACAGAGCTAAAATAAAGTTTAATTAAATATGATTTAATTAGATTTGGTTTGGACTTGATTGGATCAAGTCTAATTGATTTATTGGAAAAGCCAATTGTAAGGAAGAACTAGTGCTAGTTCAATTAGGACTTGGGTCAACCTAATTTCTAATTTGATTAAAAAATTAAATCAAATTTAATTTTGATTTAATCTAATTTAATTAAGTTTTTAATTGGATTAGAACCTAATTTAATTGGATTGATTGGTTTCTGGTTTAGTTTTGGTTTGAGAAATTATATTGGACCAAGTCAAATATGGAATCCTAGTAAGACTAGGATTCCATCCTTGCACCACCTATACCTCACGCCATCCCATTTCCACTCTCTCTTAATTCATGGCATGGAATCCCCCTCTACTTGATGTTCTTGCATGCCCTCTCTCCGTCTCTCTTTCTTTTTTGGAATTAAGTTGTGGACCATGTTCATAGATGGCAAATTGTTGTGGTGTTGGACTTTATATGATAGAATCCTAACAAACCAAAATAACTTCCCATGTGTGCCATCCCCCACACTAATTCCTCTTGGTTTCCATAATAGAGGCCCTTTTGTGAGCACAAATCAGATAGTCCATGGCAAGGAATAAGGAGGGAGAGCCCAAGTGTTGGGCACCCCAACTAGTTGCCTAAATTGGTCCTACCTTGTCTAGGTATTTGACCTAGACAACGACTCCTCTATATCTCTATATAAGAGGCTCTTTATGGGCTGATTTTTTGATATATTCTAGACATTAGAGAGGGCTTTTGGGTGTGTGAAAATCTAGGTGAGAGACCTCTTGGGCGTGGGGATTTCATAGATACCAATCTAGGTGTCTAGGTGAGAGAATAGAGAAGAAGAAGAGGGTCTTCTTCTAGGTTTCTTTTGATTATTTTTTTCCTCCAACTTTGAGATTTGTTTGAGAGTTGTCTCAGATTTAGAATCTCTCTCTTTTCTTTTGATATTTTGGAGAGTCCAAATTTTGAAAAAGAAAGAACTGGATCGACCATCGAAGAAGGATCAGCACAGTACTAGCATATGGTGCTGATTTTTGAGAATCAGACTTCTGATCGAGATTTGCAGGCTCGTGTGGACATCTCTTAGAGGTCAGACATATGTGTGGCTCAAAGCTTCATCCTCAATCTTAGATTAGCAAGTTAGAATATCTAACTTGCACAAGTAATATGGATTTGATCCTCTGTTACATACCTGCAATAGATCTAGTGTAGATCCATGTTGATGTGATGAACATGTCTTTCTCTTCTAATAATTTTTAATTTTTGATTTAATCTCATGCTATAATCATATAATAGAATCTTAGATCTAGGATTTTTCTATTTTTTATAAATTAATTTTTATTACTTTTTATCTTTTGCTGCATAGATCTGAAAAAGTTTCAAAATCTAGCCCTAAAACCCTAGATCTAGTTCTTTTAGAGGAAAGTCTCAGACAAAGGAGAAGCAATCGGGACCCAAAAAGGTGAAGGAGGATGCTGAGGCCCAAGCTCATCTCTTTGAGATAAGGGTCAATGCTACTGTGGCTTAGACTAACTTGATGGGAGTTAGGCTCAAGGGGATCCAGTAGGAGATCAATGAAGAGATGGCTTGATCAAGAGAGAGGATGAGGAAGAGATCACTTGTCTCAAAGGCCTAGTGGTAGAGGCTGAGGATAGAGCCTCTTAGGCCATGGAGAGGTTCATTTGGAAGACAAAGCCACCCAAGCTTAGCAGGAGGCTACCCAAGCCAAGGACAAAGCTATCCAAACTTAGAAGGCCACCTGAGCTAAAGAGGAGGTCTAGTGGGCCTATCACACAATACAAGAACTAGTAGGAGTTTTGCAATGAGATGCTGGAAGCTACTAAGGATTCCTTCAAGAAGGGCTTCACTATTGCAAGGGAAGGGTCATGAAGCTACTTTCCAAGGCTGACCTCAACTTGATCACCTCTTCTAGAGAATCTTTTGGTGAAAAGGCTTCCTTAGGAGGAGATGGATGAGAAGAAGAAGAGGAAGAAGAAGAAGAGGAAGAAGAGTAGAAAGAGTAGGAAATCCTCGCAGCTTGGGTACTAATGAGCTATGATTTTGTATTTTTCTTTTCTTTCTTTTGCTCCCCTGTAACCTTCTTTTATGGAAGGAAGTGAATTGTTCTTTCATCTCCCCCTTATCAATCTATTTTTTTTGTAAGTATTCAATTCGGGGTAGCTCAATCTATACATTTAGCTTGAACTTCTACCAAGTCTCTTAGATCGTTCGGAGTAGGTCTGGGCCAAGGTCGATATAGGCTTCATTATAGGTTGGCGTATGAGCCAACATAGATGTTGGAAATTATGTCCCATAGCCAATTGACAGCCTATTAACGGTTGAGCTCTTTTATATACATGTATGTGAATTGAAAATTAATAAAATATTATGTATCCTTTATTCATCATAAATGTGTATATCTTCTAATGAACTCCTGAGTTATGATGAAGTCCTTAGAATTATTTTAAATTAATAAAAGATGATTTATTATTTAGTTCTTAAATCTGTTCGTGACCAAATGATATGCTATTACTAGGATGATAGCAATATCAAGTATAGGTTGTTGGGTGTCATAAGGATAGGTTGTCCTTTTAACCAAGAGTGTAGAGATACTAGTATAGCATGTAGGTAAGATATAGGATTACATCTGCACTGAATGTGACCACTCTGGAGCATTCTGCTATCAAGACTTGCTCTGAAGGGATATGGGTATAAGTGTCGCTCAGACATAAGATTATTATAGTGACTTGCAAGCAACTCACTATAGTTTGGTGCTAGACTACCTAAATTTTTAATTTAGTAATAGAAGGTTTTTGGATTCAGTCAAGTACTTATTAAGTTGGTACGTGATCAAGATGAAATTGACCGCTCCAAGAATTTGGAGATAATGCATCACTATATTTTAATTTAGAAAAATCTTGGCTAGGATAGTCCATGTAATAGATTCAAAATTTAAAATATAATATGGATGACTTATTTAGGATTGACAGTTAAATCCTAGGTCATCCTCTAAGCATTCAGGATCAAATGGATGAATTATATAGTAATCATATTTTAGTAGGTTCTGAATGTTGCTTCACCTACATTCGACCTATCCAAACATTGGGTACCATGCTAGATTGCCACTTCGATTAGTATAAAAATTTATTTCTGTACTATCAACTTAGGTTCGAACCTATGGGGTCATACTCATAAGAAGTACCTATCAGATCATGTGGCTGATCGAGAGTCCCATCGGACTAAGACTCTATGGTCAAGAGTTCTACTAGACTAGGATTTTCTAATCAGGAGTCCCATCGAGGTAGGACTCTATGATGAGGAGTCCCACTAAACTAAGACTCTATGATGAAGTGTTCTATTGGATTGAGTCTCTATGGTCAAGAGTCCCACTGGACGAGGACTTTGTGGTCAGGAGTTCCACTGGATAGAGACTCTATGACCAGAAGTCCTACTTGATTGAAATACTATCTTTGAAGAATTAGTTAGTAGTATGATTGCTAATTAGCTCAATTTGATTGAGCAAAGAAGTTTGGATCAAATCTAATTGAATTGGATTCAATTTGGTTCGACCCGATTAGGTTATAAGATGATGTAACTGCTAAAGGAGATTGATTTCTGATTTATTCAGGACTTTGACTCAATCAAATCTTGATTTGATTAGAATTTAATTAAATTAATTAAAATCCTAATTGGATTGGATTTAATATTACTAATTTGATTCTAATTTGGTTGGAATCAAATGAAAAAGGAAGAGTCCAAACTAGTTGGACTAGTCCATGCATCAATTCCCTTTTGCACCACCTTTTCTCATGCATTTTATTTTTCCCTTCCAAATATTGATTTGCATGTGAAAGAAGTCCATGCCCAGAGCTTTCTCATCCCTTCCTTGGAAGGATTTCACTGTTTCAAATTTAATTCAATGGTTGGATTAATGAAAAAAAATTTTTCATATTCATTTGCTCAACATTTAACCCTCTATTTTTTTCCAAGGAATTTAAAAGAAGCAGAAAACTAGGGTTGATTTCTTAAGGGAAATCCTGATTTTCCAGGTTCGTTCAGATCTGATCAGATCAAGAGATATATTTCAAAAATTTTTTTTTCTTGATCTAATCAGATCTTGATGTATTTTCAGATCTGATTCTTATTATTTTAATAAATAAAATAAAATAAGATAAATTAAATCAAATTTAATTTACCTGATTTGGGTAATCCTATTACCCTGTTGATGATCCTGTTTGCAGCGGAAGGTTCTGGATCTAGCCACGCAAGCGCCTGGCCTCTACCGGTATCCACTCGGGCTTGGATCTGGAGATCCTCTTCTTCTCTATCACACCTCCAAAAATCAGATCTGGATCTGATCTGGAGGATCTTCAAAACTCCTTTTGAAGATCAGCAGTCGTCCTTTGCAGCAGCGCAGCCTTCTTGCTTTTGATCGCCTTTCTTTGATCTGGAATCGCACCAACCAAGGTCCAAAACTCCTTTTGGACGTGGAGAGGAGAGGGAGAAGAAGCTTTGGCATGGAGGAAGGAGGGGAGAGGCAGCCTTGGGGCATGGGGTTTTCAATTCTCAATTGAATTCTTAATCTGAGTTGGGCGCAGGGTCTTATTTATAGACTAAGCTGATCCAACTCCTCTTCCTTCCCAACCAATCACAACCCTTTGTGAAATCAGATCTAAATCTGATTGGTGGGAATAGAGTCCCCTGGATTCCTCCTTAGAGGGCGCCTAAGACCAGTCAAAGTTGGTTCTTAGAAGAACTCTAATTGGAATCCAAAAAGGGAGATGGAGTCCTTGTCCAACAAGGACTCCTAGGCGCCTCCAACTTGGGCACACGCCTAGGGTGGCGTGCGCCCTTCTCCTTGCCAGGTTCTGGCAGGGGGACAGGCCCCCACCAGCTCTCCAATAGGTGCATGACATGTGGTCAAAAGTCAAAGTGTCAATGGTCAACGTTTGACCAGTCAAAGGTAGACTTTTGACCAAAGTCAAAGAACAAGAAATGGCAGGTGACCAAAAATGGCAGGTAATGTGTCTTACAAATAAGACAACCTTTTCTGACTTGGACAACCTCCAGTCAGACCATATGAAGGCCTCTGATTGAGCACAAACTCCTTTGGCTCAGTCAGGACAACTTATTTATGATAGTAAAAGAAGAACGTTAGGTTCAATCGAGTGCTAGCACGATTTCCTTGAACCTAATTGAATCTCATTCAGATCAATTGAACTAGATCAGTTCAATTGATGATCACCAGATTCAAACCCTTGTTTGTGTGACCCAGTTAGGTTCAGTTTCTGTATGGTAATGGGATATGTCATGATCTCTATCATCGACATCATCGAAACTCCTTTCGATGGATCAGAACTCTTCTGATTCGAACAGCTAGAATGATCGATCATCTAAATCATTCTAATTGCTCCCAAAATCCACCAGTGACACCTAGCAGTATATGGTGGCAACCCATCAGAGCTGAATGCGAACCTCTTGGTGCAGCTACCTGTGTGATTAAGTTCTTCTATCTTGAGCCCCGATCAGATTAGGGTTAAGGTGAACTCGTCAAACCCTAGTCTCTGTCATATGATGTAATCATTCGATTCGAGTCCAATGTGAAAATCTAAATAGAAACTCTTTCTATTATTTCACTCTGCCATGGCCATGGGCTTCTGGACTTGATTCTCATGATCATCATAGGGCTGCTCCTCTACCACCGAGGTAGATAGATTCCATCTTGATGCAATCCAGTTCCTACAATGAACATGCTATATAGCCAACATACACCTCAGGGTTCCATATGGCTAGGAGACCGAGTAATGGTGTAGTCAAACTATAACACCCTCAAGGTGAACTGCCGATGCATCTCAGGTCAAAGAACCAGACACACTACTGCAGCATCGAGTCAGTCATTGACGAGAAGGTAGACTCCCTAATGACTACTCGAGGTGGTCACGCTCAGTGCCCTCGTTCTCTAACGAGTACCTGTACTCTCGCTCCGGTGTCTCCACACCGTAGACTCAAGACTCATCTACTAAAGAGAAGCGATTGTACACCAACCTTCCGGATCAATCACCATCCTCGTGATGATCCTATGGTCGGGAGCATTTTATGAGTTAATAATGATTATTCATGTCTTAAATTTTCAACTCTTGAAAATATGAATTATCATTACCATTAACTCAAAGGATGTATCACAGACACTAAATACACATATGTGATAGAAAATAACCCATTTTATTGATTATTAGTCAAAATTATAATTTTGCCCCTAGAAGTGTATTACAAGTGTCAGCCAATTCTGGCTTCTAGGGCACATATATCTAACAATCTCCCACTTGTCCTAAAGCCAATTGGCTACAAGTCTAAGTCCCATCTTCTCAAGGTGGGCTTCGATCTTCTGCTGGCCCAACGGCTTTGTAAGTGGGTCTGCCACATTATCTGCGGAGAGTTGACTCTCTTGACCTCGACGTAACCCTTCTCAAGGTAATCGCGGATGAGGTGGTATCGCCGCTCAATGTGCTTGGATTTTTTGGTGAGACCTCGGCTCCTTAGCAAGGGCTATGGCGCCATTGTTGTCGCAGTATAGAGGAATGGCATCTGATGGCATTACTCCAATTTCTGCAGCAAACTTCTTGTACCAGAATGCTTCCTTTGCAGCCTCTGATGCAGCGATATATTCTGCTTCCATGGTGGAATCTGCTATCACAGTTTGCTTGGAACTCTTCCAGCTGACAGCTCCACCATTGCACACAAACAGACTTCCAGATGTCGACTTTCGATCATCTATATCGGACATGAAGTCCGAGTCTGTGTATCCCTGGACCAGGAGTTCTCCGTTTACCAAAGACCAACATCATATCCTTAGTTCTTCTCAAGTACTTAAGGATACATTTCACAGAAGTCCAGTGTTCTTCACCTGGATTTGACTGATATCTGCTTGTGACACTCACAGCATGGGCTATATCAGGTCGTGTACATAGCATGGCATACATGAGGCTCCCTATTGCAGAAGCATAAGGGATCTTGCTCATGCGTTCTATTTCCTCAGGTGTGCTGGGGCACATCTTCTTGGAAAGATGAATACCATGTCTGAAGGGTATTAATCCCCTCTTAGAGTTTTCCATACTAAACCTCTTTAGTACTTTCCTCTATGTACATCTTCTGTGAAAGTCCTAGCATCCTATTCGGTCTATCCCTATAGACCTTAATTCCTAGAATAAAGGATGCTTCACCTAGGTCTTTCATGGAGAATTCCTTGGACAACCACATCTTGACTGATGTCAACATGGGAATATCATTCCCAATAAGGAGGATGTCATCCACGTACAATACGAGGAAGACAACAGCGCTCCCACTGACCCTTTTTGAAAACACATGGTTCCTCTTCATTTTTGATGAAATCAAACATTTTGATCACATCATTGAAACGAGTGTTCCAGCTCCGAGATGCTTGCTTAAGTCCATATATGGACCTTTGCAGCTTGCAAACCTTGTGATCAGTATCACTGGATGTGAAACCTAGCGGCTGTTCCATATAGATATCTTCCTCAAGATATCCATTTAGGAATGCCGTTTTCACGTCCATTTGCCATATTTCATAATCGAAATAGGCTGCAACAGGCAAGCAATGTGCGGATGGATTTTAGCATAGCCACTGGGGAAAAGGTATCCTGATAGTCAATGCCTTCGCGTTGTTGACTATAACCTTTTGCCACTAGTCTAGCCTTGAATGTCTCCACATTTCCATCTGCACCAATCTTTCTCTTGAAGATCCATTTACACCCAATAGGTACTATACCTTCTGGTGGATCTACCAAGGTCCAGACTTGGTTTGAGTGCATCGAGTCAATTTCTCTGACTTCATTGCCTCTAAGCCATTTCTCGGAGTCGATATCTGATATCGCCTCGTTGTAGGTTTTGGGATCATCACCATGAGCACCATTACCTATGAGGAACATTTTCCTCTACATCCTCTGAAATAATACCTAAGTATCTTTCAGGGGGACGGAAAACTCTTTCCGATCTACGAGGTGGAGGAGGTAGTGTTCTTATTGGCTCAACCTGATTTGGTTCCACTTGGTCCTTAGCTCGTTCTGCTTGTGAGACTTTCTCATCAAGCTTAATCTGCTTTCCAATGCCGCTATCTTGAATAAACTATTTTTCAAGAAAGATGGCATGTCGACTCACAATCACATTGTGGTCTTCTGGAATGTAGAAATAGTATCCTAATGACTCTTTAGGATATCCTATGAATCGAGCTCTAAAGGACCTAAACTCTAACTTGTCCGCTTGTTGTCTTTTGACATGAGCCGGACAACCCCAAATTCTGAGATGACTCAGACTTGGTTTCTTACCGTGCCATATCTCATACGGTGTGGTAGGAACGGTTTTAGAGGGAACCCTATTCAGTAGATAAATTGAAGTTAACAATGAATGTCCCCAAAGAAAATCAGGGAGGTCTGTGAAGCTCATCATGGATCGGACCATATCCAATAGAGTCCGATTTCTCCGTTCTGAAATCCCGTTGAGTTGAGGTGTTCCTGGTGGAGTCTATTGAGAGACTATGCCATTTTCCTTGAGATATAGTCTAGGAATTCCTAGCTAAGGTATTCACCTCCTCGATCTGATCAAAGAACCTTAATGGATTTTTCAGTTTGTTTTTCTACTTCATGTCTGAATTCTTTGAACTTTTCAAAAGCTTCAGACTTGTGTCTCATAAGATACACATACCCATACCTAGACAGATCATCGGTAAAGGTAATGAAGTAGACAAAATTGCCTCTAGCCGGCACATCAAATGGGCCGCACACATCAGTATGTACTAGGGCAAGGAGATCTGTGGCCCTCTCCCCATGTCCAACAAAAGGGAGTTTAGTCATTTTGCCTTGAAGACAAGAGATTCACAAGTTGGATATGACTCAGAAAGTCAATGGACTCAATAGCCCATTTTTCTCCAATTTGTTGAATCCTATCTTCTGCTATATGACCTAATCTCAGGTGCCATAGATATCTGTCGTTTGGACTATCCCTAGGTCGTTTGGCATTCACGTTTTGCTCGATAGTTAGAAATAGGTACATCAATATGTAGCTGATAAAGACCATTAATAAGGAAACCATTTGCAATTTTATTTCTTTCATAAAGAATGTTACAATGGTCCTTAAAGAAGGTGAATCACATAACCTTCTTGTGCTAAGCATGAAACAGAAATCAAATTCCTGCTAGCTGCAGGCACATAATAACAGTCTTTCAAAAACTAAGTCTAAACCAGATGGTAATCGAAGAGGGTATGTTCCCACGGCTACTGCAGCAACTCTTGCTCCATTACCGATGCGTAGGATCATGTCTCCATCCCTCAGCCTCCTGCTATCCTCAAGACCCTGCATAGAAGTGCACAGATGAGCACTAGAACCAGAGTCAAGCACCCAACTGGATGCAGAAGAAACCGTAAGGTTAGACTCAATAACGAGCATACCTCCAGAAGGACCTTCCTTCTTGTTCTTCAGGGTGGCCAGGTAAGTAGGGCAGTTCCGCTTCCAATGGCCGTCGCTGTTGCAATGGAAACACTTTCCTTTGCCATCGACCTTTTTCTTCGGTTCTGCCTTCTTCTTCTTTGATCCTTCCACCTTTTGCTTTTTCACAGACTTCTTTTTCTTTCCATAAGACTTTCTTTTGGAAGAAGTCCGTTCCATAGCAAGAACTGAGCCTTTAGAACCTTTCATAGAAAGCTCAGCGGTAACCAGCATATTCATTAACTTCGGCCAAGGAATTTTGAAGTTTATGCATGTGGTAATTCATGATGAATTGCCCATATGCATC
>QRFJ01007150.1:2500-39304 GCA_006176705.1 Cocos nucifera
GCCAAGCCATCAAAGCCGACTCAGCCATTGAAGCCATCAGTCGGTCCACGATCCAGGAATGGACCGCCAGCTCAGCAAAATCCGGTGAATCAGAGCTTGACACGTGGTGGACTTAGACCCCTAAAGGGTCTACAGAAATTTATCGTGGCTCATAAGGGTAATTTAGTCTTTTTTCTGCTCGACAACAGAGGCACTGATTGATTGTGGCGTGCTGTGCAGCCGGTCCACGCGGTCCATGGGAACAGTGATTGCGCGATCGGACGGATGTGGTTGTTTGCGGTCAGGATCGGACGACTGTAGTTGCTTTCGGATTTGATTCAGCTATAGACATCATGCGGATCACCATCGGACGGCAGCGCTCGATCCAGGCGACGATTCGATGGTCCAGAAAGCTCCCGACGGTGATCAAACTCTCAAGCGCATGATTTGCGGCCAGATTTCCTCCATGAAGCACGATCCAACGGCCAGAATTTAATCCGACCCGATCTGAGTTGATCTGCATCCGATTTTGATGATTTTTGGATCGTTGGATTTCTATTGAATGGCTGGATTTTATTAGATTTATCAGAGACATATCAGAGCTATTTTGATTCAAATTTTACTCAAATTCTTTTATATTTTGATGATTGCAAAGGCCATTAGTCCCACATTGCCTTTAGAAAAAAATATCCAGCCCTCCTAGCACTATAAAAAGGACCCTAGGCCTCCAGAAATCAACATCTCCAATCAAGGTGAAGCTTTGGTATAGGGCGAAGCTAGGCTATGGGTTAAAGGCTGCTTCGAAGCAACGGGTGCCGAGAAGAAGAGCCGAGCTTCTACACCATCTTTCTGCCAATGCCGATCCAAGATCAGAGATCAGGCTATTTTATTTTCTTTTCTTTTTAAATTTTATGTATTTAAATTCTAAAATTTTAATTAATAAAAATTTTATTTTTGTATTTTAATTTCTTACTTTTTATTTTTATTGTAATTTAATTTTTACACTTTAATTATTATTTTTTATTTTATTGCAAGTAGATGCTAAGATCTAACTAATAGATCTAAGTACCAAGTTTAAATTTCTGCACCTTTTAATTTTTGCTTTTAATTTTTCGACATCACTTTTGATTCTAAAAACTCAAATCCTTTTCTTCTTTTCTTTTTCAAAAATCAAAGATTTTAAATCTAAAAACACTACCTTCCCTGTGGATTCGATCCAACTCACTGCTATCTACGCATTTTCAATGATTTTAAGAAGTCGGATTAAACTGATAAACGCGGTGTCTTAACGACAACATCGTGTTCCTATCAAGTTTTTGGCACCGTTGCCGAGGAAGATTTTTGATTTTTGATTTTGATTTCTTTGATTTATTTTAAATAAATTAAAAATAATTCTAGCAAACGCTTCCTATCATATTTTTGGCGCCATTGCCGAAGAATGTTTTTGATTTTTGATTTTAATTTCTTTGATTTATTTTAAATAAATTAAAAATAATTCCGATAAATGCTCCCTATCATATTTTTGGTGCCGTTGCCGGGGAAGGCACAGACATTAAATTTTTGATCTCTTTGATTTTTCTATAAATAAATTATAAATAAAATTTTTATTTTCTTGCTAATTTTTTTATTATTTTGTAGGAAAAAAAATTAAAGAACAAAAAGAATCAAAAATTTTGCCTGGTGAGATCAATCCTAACCCTAGTTCTCTTTTCTTTTTATTATATTTATTTATTTATTTTATTTTTAAATTAATTTAAAAAATATTTATTTAATTCTAATTAAAAAAATCTCATGATAAGATTAGAAATCTTAACTGCTTAGAGCATGCATCATATTAGTTTTATTTTTATCTTTATTTTTATTTTTATTTTTTTTGGTGATTGCTGGAGGCAAGGTAAGCCTTTTAGAATTCACTTAGTTGCATGCATCTAGTTTAAATTGCATAGAACCCTTTGATTGAAATTTTTTTATGCATATAAATATTAAACCAAATTAAGGACGCAACCCAATTAAAAAAGATAAGGTGGGGATTTGATCACCCTTTCTTAGCCCACAAACAACCAACCAGCATCCTGCATTGACCTAAACCTTTAATTTTAAAATCAATTAGACATCAATCCTAGGAACTCGAGTTCAATAGGATAAGGAATCCTAAGAGTCGAACCTGATTAGGATAAGTCAATTTGACTGGTGTCTAGGAAAGTGGTTCAGGGATGACTGGGTCCAAAGAAAGATGGTTTCTAATTGGTTTCGTTCGCTTACCTGGCCAAGCACAATTGGTGTCTAAGGCAAGTAACGGGGGGACTCCCACCGATCTTACACTTACCTGGCTAGTTGATTGGCTAATCCTACACTTGGAGGGCTTAAAGGTGACCTTGGCAGTTAGGAGCTGTCTAGATCTAGGATAACCCTTAGTCAGGATTGATTGACCAACTTGATTGCTAACCAACATCAAACCTAATTAAATTTAATTCTTCTCTCTCTTCTTAGTTCTAGGACTCCTTAGGACCTCTTCTTTAGAACTTTTCTTTCTTTCTTTTTCTTTCTCTCTAAAAAAAAATAAAATAAAATAAAAATTAAATTAAACTAACTAAAACTAAAAAATATTTAAAAAAATTAAATAAATTAAAAATAATTAAAAAAATCTTTAATATAATAAAATAATAAATAAAAAAATAAAAAATATAAAAAAAATCTAAAATTTTTTTTTGAACCATACATTAGGGTTACACTAATACATGTACATGGTAGGAAATCACTTTTTCTGATTTAGTTGAATTTAATTGAATGGTTGATTCACATTAAACATAATAATCAAATGGCTAATATGAATCTAATAGTCCAAAAATTAGATAAAATTGACCTTCTTGCTCAGAAAATAGATCAACTCCTAATCCTAGGTCAACAATCTCCTGCACAATTCACATCATCTTCTAATTATCAGGAGAATTATTCAATCTGTGCTAGTCGCAACCCATCATATGAAGTGAATGTCCTATGACTGCACAGTTTTCATATTTTATCCAAGAACAAGTTCAAGCTACTCAAGGATACTCCAAATTGATTAATGATCCATTTTCAAATTCATATAATTCAGATTGGAGTAACTTTAATTTTTCTTGGACATCCCAACAGACTCAGGCTCAGACCCAAATTTCACTTGAGCAAAATTATCAAAATTATGCCTATAATAATGGTCAGCCTAGTCAGTTTAACCAGTCCATCATATTATAATCAGCCTTCATACCCACCTCCTCAACAGACCAATCTAGCTGATGATAGATTTAACCAACTTCAACAATTAATTCTAACTCAACAGCAATCTATCGTCGCCAAACTAGAAGCTCAAATAGGATAATTAGTTGAGTCTAACATGAGGAGAGAACTAGATCAACTACCGAACCTACAAAATTTCAAACAACCCACCTAATGACCACCAACCACCATCTGGATTAAATTATCAATCTAATGTTTCATCTAAGAATCTCCAATTTGAGAATGCCAAAGTAATTTCTGAACTTAAAAGCTATAGGATTCTTATGGACCCATACCAAGACCAGGTGAGAGAGGCTAGTACTGATGCTAGCCAAAATGAAAATTTAGAGGAACTGGTTAGTACTGAGACTAACCACATAGAAGAACCCAAGCCAGGAATTAGTACTGATGCTAGTTCCAGTTTAAATGAGATAGAAATAAAGGGAAAAGAGAATAGATGATTTATCCGAGACTTATAAACCTAATGTCCTATTCCCTTCAACCCTAGAAGCTGGTTCTTCTTATAAAAATCAAAAGGCATGTAATAAAATGTCAATGAAGTTGTTTAAGCAGGATCACATTAATTTACCTCTAGAATTAAAACCGTCCTTTAGTCACCATTCCAGCACCCATTGAATCAAACTTAACTCCTAAAACTCCATTCATGAGCATTTTAGAAGAACAAATAGGAGAAATTCTTAATAAACATGGGTCTGAGAATGGAATCATAAAATTATATCCCAAAAATTAACAAAGAATTATATCAATAATGGGATTAAAAATCAACTTTCTGAGATTGGCAATCCAAAACCATTGGAATTTGTCAATCCAATATTCGACACAGGATAGTGAGCTGCATTGTGTCTGACTGAAGACGGTAAACTTAGCGCTTGTTGGGAGGCAACCCAATATTTAGTTTTTATCTAATTTATCTTTTTAGTTTATTTTTTTTAGGATAATTTGAATAAATTGGAGGAAGAGCTCAAATTTTCAAAGGCATGTGCTGGACCAAAAAAAAAATACTGAGTTAGGTGTATTCTTCCATGTTCTTTATTACATCCTTTATTTTTTCTTCTCCATTGAGGACAATGTCGATTAAGTTGGGGGGAGAAAAAAAAAAATTTTTTTTTAAAATTTTAAGTCCTCAAAAAAGTTAGTATTTAGTATTTAGACACCTGATTATGCTTAAGAATCAAATTAGACTAAGCATTTTTTAAAAAAAATTGATACACAGATCAGAGAATCTATGAGATATTGAGGAATCAAGTATTAAGAAAATTCAATAAAGAGTTAAGTCTAAAACATAAAAAAAAATTTCTTGAAGCATTTCTAATTATTTCTACTAGCATCAAAGAAAAGTCTACTTTTTATAGGCTTGTGTAGGGTAACTATACGTTTCTTCATATAAAAATTTATTTTAATAAAATAGTTTCCAAGTACTTCTCACTGAGTAACCGGGCCTCTTTGCCTAAGCAAGCATTGAGTTTCGCATCAAAAGGTGGGAAGGGCAAAGAAGCTCGTTGTAAAGCTAGTCTTAACTCGTAGCCTATTTGATTCGAGCTAGTAAGCCCGAGGGGTATTCTATACCTAGTGCCCTAAAGCCAACTGGTTTGGGAGTCATTGGCCCAAGACTCGCTACATGGATCAAATAGAAAGCTTAAGGAGTTAAGACACTCAATAGTGGTACAACGTTAAAAAAAAAAAAAAAATATTGGTTTCCCACCGAGTAACCGGGTCCCATTGCCTAAGTAAGCAATGATATTCGCATCAAAAAGTGGGCAATGTAAAAATAAAAATTAATAAATGAAGGATGAAAGTAGCAATACACCTGCCTATATGAAAGTTTAGACAAATCAGAGATAAAAGTAGGAATAATTTAGAAAAAGTTCTGAAAAATTTAATGTTCTTTACTTAATTTTTCTATTGATAAGTATTAATACCCCAATGATATATTTTCATTTAAGCTCTACTGAATATCAATGGCCATTTTGAAAATTGCTTAGGTAAAATTCGAAACTCTAAAGTTAAAAGGTATTTAAAACTAAATTCTTTCTTTACTCGAGGATGAGCAAAGCTTAAGTTGGGGGTGTGATAAGCATCATAAATTCATCAATAAAAGTATTAATTTATTAATTAATTTATATTAATTTTTAAAAATTATTAATCAATTTATATATAATTTTTAAAAAATTCATATTTTTATTAATTAAAAAATTAATTAAAAAATAATAAAAAATAATAAAAATTAAAAAATAAAATTTTATTATCAATAGAAAGAGCTCATTTTTTTGATCACAACGAAATAAATTTCAAGTAAAACAGAGCTAAAACAGAAAAAGATATGAATTTTTAAAAATATAAAATAAATAAAAATTAAATAAAAAAAAGAGAAAATGGCTCAGCCGGCTCCGCAAGCCGAGCCACCAAGCCAAGCCAAGCCATCAAAGCCGACTCAGCCGTTGAAGCCATCAGCCGGTCCACGATCCAGGCGTGGACCGCCAGCTCAGCAAAATCCGGCGAATCAGAGCTTGCCACGTGGTGGACCTAGACCCCTAAAGGGTCTACAGAAATTTATCGCGGCTCACAAGGGTAATTTAGTCTTTTTTGCTCGACAACAGAGGCGCTGATTGGTTGCGGCGTGCGGTGCGGTCGGTCCACGCGGTCCATGGGAACAGTGATTGCGCGATCGGACGGATGTGGTTGTTTGCGGTCAGGATCGGACGGCTGTGGTTGCTTCCGAATTTTATTCAGCTACAGACATCACGCGGATCACCATCGGATGGCAGCGCTCGATCCAGGCAACGATCCGACGGTCCAGAAAGCTTCCGACGGTGATCAAACTCTCAGGCGCATGATTTGCGGCCAGATTTCCTCCATGAAGCGCGATCCAACGGTTAGAATTTAATCTAACCCGATCCGAGTTGATCTGCATCCGATTTTGATGATTTTTGGACCGTTGGATTCCTATTGAATGGCTGGATTTTATCAGATTTATTAGAGACATGTATCAGAGCTATTTTGATTCAAATTTTACTTGAATTCTTTTATATTTTGATGATTGCAAAGGCCATTAGTCCCACATTGCCTTTAGAAAAAAATATCCAGCCCTCCTAGCACTATAAAAAGGACCCTAGGCCTCCAGAAATCAACATCTCGAATCAAGGTGAAGCTTTGGTACAGGGCGAAGCCAGGCTATGGGTTAAAGGCTGCTTCGAAGCAACGGGTGCCGAGAAGAAGAGCCGAGCTTCTACACCATCTTTCTGCCAATGCCGATCCAAGATCAGAGATCAGGCTATTTTATTTTCTTTTCTTTTTAAATTTTATGTATTTAAATTTTAAAATTTTAATTAATAAAAATTTTATTTTTGCATTTTAATTTCTTATTTTTTATTTTTATTATAATTTAATTTCTATACTTTAATTATTACTTTTTATTTTATTGCAAGTAGATGCTAAGATCTAACTAATAGATCTTAGTACCAAGTTTAAATTTCTGCACCTTTTAATTTTTGCTTTTAATTTTTCGACATCACTTTTGATTCTAAAAACTCAAATCCTTTTCTTCTTTTTTTTTTCAAAAATCAAAGATTTCAAATCTAAAAACACTACCTTCCCTGTGGATTCGACCTGACTCACTGCTATCTACGCATTTTCAATGATTTTAAGAAGTCAGATTAAACTGATAAACACGGTGTCTTAACGACAACATCGCGTTCCTATCATCGAGCTACTATTGGTATAGTTTCCAATCCCAACCATGGTGCATGTAAGCTTAGAAAAGCAGGACAAAGCCGGTGGTTAGGCAGATGCCCCATTATTTGTGGTGTTGCAATGAATCCAGTGGATCATCCTCATGGAGGAGGTGAGGGATGCACGAAAGGAGGTAGACCTTCAGTGTCACCTTGGGGGAAGCCCACCGAAGCAGGATTTCGGGCAGTAGTGGGGGTGGGGAAATGCAGAATTTAGTTCATGCCACGATGATCCATATGGAAGGGAAGTTTTGTTGATGCATTCCTGTTGAGAATGAAGAAGAAGAGAGATCTTCTTTTGAGCAAAAATATTTGGTCACGTAGATCTTCTATTTCGCCGGAATTCGTTGATTGCTCCGTACTCATTTACAATGGAAAAACTCCTGTTCGTTGTAAGATCACTGAAGGAAAGGTTAGTCATAAATTTGGAGAGTTTGCTTCTACACAGAGACGAAGACCTTCGAGAACAAATAAAGGAAAGGGAAAAAAGGGGAAAAAGTAAAGTCTAAGCACCATATGGCACGAAAAGGAAATCCGATTTTGGTAAGACTTGATCTGAATCATAGTTCAGATCCAAGTTGGTTCAGTGAGGGCGACCGCGAAAGTCACCGAATGGGTTCGGTCCATCTTTTCCTGATCTTTGTCCCATTAAAAGAAAAGGCATGGGAGGATGTTGCAGATGTCCGAGACGAACATGACTTCTTCTAATGCTAGAAGACCACAAGAAGACACCCGGGACAAGAGCATGTCGTGAAAGACGCACATGGGGCGGGCGTGCTTCGATCGTGTCTTCGGGGCACAGTTGAATGTAGATATCATGAACGTGAGGTGCAAGATACTGAGCCGAGAAACATGGGCAAGCACTCTCCTAATGTGCCGATCACTAGTGCATCCAGGGCCCCGATGCCCAGCGGAGCTGGAGAGGCTGTCACTGATCTGAGAAGTGCGTCTTCGATTTGGATAGACTGATTCTGCAAATGCCTAGCCCCAGGAATCAATAAAAAAATAAGTGCTAAGTTTCATTTTAGATCAGTGAATAAACCGAAAGAAGAGACGTTTCTCACTCGGTGCTGCACTATGCTCCACTTCAACAAATGATAGTTTTTGGTGGAACCGGTGAACCACGCGAGCTGATTAGATGTGTGGGATAGAGGGCTTGTAGTACCTAATAGCGTAGCTATGTAGTGGAAGGGAAGGAGCCTAAATCGACCCCCTTCTTTCTTTTTTATTCAAAGACACAAAAGCACAGTACAAAGAGATTGGACTCTCAATGAGACTAAGCAGCTACCGTTCCGACGCGCCCCTGACCCTATCTTTATTAAGATCAAAAACCCTCTCTAAAGTGGAGCCTAGTTGAAGCTGTCATTTAAATCATAGAATAGAAATAAAAATAGACTTTTAGGGATATATATGGAGTCTCGCTCAGCAAAGAGAGTTGTAGATTCGTAGAACAGAAGAAGAGTACGCGTGCTACAAATTGCAGCCAGCCAGTTCAAGTTAGTGGAAAGAAGATAGTACTTGAAAACTGACCCCTCTAGGGCCCCCGGTTGCTTTGGCGTGCCCCACCCCAATGTTGGAGTATTGCCTTTTTAGCCTACGCTTGCTGCTTGCAGCATGGATTCTTTTGATCTAAAGAATCCATGCTTCCCCTGCCCCAGAGCGAGACTCTATCCAGATCTCAAAGAATAACGAGCTAGGCGGCCGGCAGGCAAAGAAATGGGGCAGGCCGGCCGGTCGGGGCCTTGGTGATACGTTCTTCTTTCAAAGCATTTTGCCAATAGAGCGAGGGCATCCTTCTAGGGTGGGGCATTTACTTTCAAATGACAACCGTCTGTTCTTGCAGCGGGGGCGTTGCACGAAAGCAAACCACCCCCCTACCTGATTAAGTACCAATTGCTTCGTTGGTGGGCCCACTTAGCTTAGGGGGGCATTGTCCCTCAGTTCTTACCAACCTCAGGTGTGTAATCGACATCTAGCTTATTATCGGTAGAAGTTTCATGCAAGCCTGACCTCAGCTGTCCATTTCTTATTCATTCAGGGTGCCCCTAGTGGACTTAGCGGTGCTCCTTTCTCAAACTAGAACAACTCTGAACATTGGGGAAGATAAGGGAAGACCACCTAAGCAAACCGACCGAAGGGACTTTACTTATCCGAACTGAACATTAGCGGGTTAAGCTAAGCCTATCACGAGCAGCGTCGCTGCTTGATCGACGGAGAGGAGCATCTCAAAGTATGGGGCAAAGGATCAAGCGCTTTGACTTTGTCCCCTGGGATCCACCATAGGTTGGGTTTGAGAGCCGTGTGATGGGTGACTATCCAACATGGTTTGGAGAGCACTTGTATATAGTCTGCGCTGGTGAATGGAAGCCCCTGCTGCAAAAAAGAAGTGGCTCTTCCCATGGCTCCGTCACCATTGACTCTATTTATTATTATGGTAAATCTGTGTATCAAGATGTCAATCTTAGATCTTATTTTGGTTCGATACGTCCACCTATGATACTCACCTTTGGCTTTCATCTCGGTAGGTGTATTATTCTACATTTTCCCAAAAGAACATTCATTCATTTCTTTCTTCCCCGTCGACCACTACAACTGAAACGATGCGACAAATCAAAACCCAGAAAGGAGAAGGGCCGATGGTGGGCATTTAGAAAAGTCGGGCTGATCGGGTGTCTTCATTCAAGTGATGGTACAGAAGAAGAATGAAATGAAGTGAGAGGTCGAGGGGTAGGGAAAAGAGTCGAGTCAATCAAGCTCGACGACCGAGAGAAGCAAAATAAAATCAGGATTTGGCCGAAAAAGATGCAACGCTATGGATACCATGACCGATCACCATCGAGAAAGAAGAATTTTTCTAAATCACTTTGGGTCAGCAAGGCCTTCAAGCATCCGAAATACATCGGGGATGTAAATGACATAGCGTTCCTGATAGAAAATGATGACTCCTCCAGAAAAATGAAGTTATTCAAGTTCTTTTTACCAAAGAAGTCCCGCTCTGACTGCCCGATGAGTCATCTACTAAAAAGGACCCTCCCCGTTGTGCGCCCCTCCTTGAATTATTCGATCATGCAATACTTATTGAATACAAAGAAAAAAATGCATTTCGACCCCATCGTAGTTCTCAATCATTTCGTGGCACCGGGTGTGGCTGAACCATCTACGATGGGGGGAGCGAAGGAAGGAAGCTTAGATAAGAGAATACGCTCTCGCATCGCTTTTTTTGTAGAAAGCTCGACCAGCGAGAAAAAGTGTTTGGCCCAAGCCAAAAAGAGGTTGATCCACTTCATTCGCTTGGCGAATGATCTTCACTTCGTCGGAACAACAAAAACCACCATCTCGCTCTTTCCTTTCTTCGGTGCTACCTTTTTCTTTCCAAGGGATGGGGTTGGGGTGTATAAAAACCTATTTTTTGAGTATGTTCAGGAACAACTCCTAGGTCAATTAAGGATCAAATGTTGGAACCTCATGGGTAAGGAGAAGGTAATGGAATTGATAGAGAAATTCATAGACCTAGGTGGGATAGGAGAATTGATAAAGGGAATAGAGATGATGATAGAGATCATACTGAGAAAGAGGATAATTCCGTACAGGTACAACTCTTATTTGAATGAAGTGCAAAAAATGCGATCTTTTTTGTCTAATAGAACAAACACAAATACCTTAATTGAGTCGGTAAAGATCAAATCTTTTTATCAAAGTGCTTCTCTGATTGCTCAAGACATCTCTTTCCAACCGAGGAATAATCAAATCTCATTTCATTCCATTTTTAGTAAAATAGTGAAGGATATTCCATTAATAATGCCAAAAGGGGTGGAGGGGATACGTATTTGTTGTTCAGGTCAATTAGGAGGTGTGGAAATAGCTAGAACTAAATGTGGAAAGTATGGAAAAACATCTCATAATGTATTTCACCAAAAAATCAATTATGCTCCTGCTACAGTATCTACTCGTTATGGAATTTCAGGTGTCAAAGTGTGGATCTCATATAGTAAAAATAAGAAGGGATGTGCTATATCCAAAACGTACGAAATTTAAAAAATATAGTAAAGGCAGATGTTGTAGGGGTCGTGAACCAAATGGTTCACAACTTGGTTTTGGAAGATATGGCACCAAAAGTTGTAGAGCTAGTTGTCTTTCATATCGAGCCATTGAAGCAATGCGTCGGGCTATAATCGGACAATTCCATCGTGCTATGAGTGGACAATTCCGAAGAAATGGTAAGATATGGGTAAGAGTTCTCACAGATCTTCCTATTACGGGGAAACCTACAGAAGTGAGAATGGGAAGAGGAAAAGGAAATCCTATGGGTTGGATTGCTCATGTGTCCACGGGACAAATCCCATTTGAAATGGATGGTAATTTCAATTTTCTATTTTTTTTTATTTCAGATCTAATCACGTCTCATGTGATATCTAAAATCACTAATTAATCAAATTAAATCAGATCTAAATAAATTTTATAAGAACCTAGCTCTGATACCAGTTGAAGAAGAAATCCTAATTTTTTGGATCAGATTCGTTCAGATCTGATTGGATCGAGAGGCATATTTCAAAAATCACCTCTTAGATCTAGATTAGATCTGACACTTTTTAGATCTGATTCTATGATCTGTAAATAAGAAAATTAAGTTAAAATAAATTTAAATTAATTTTACCTTGATTCTGGGTAATCTAATTATCCATTGATGATCTGCTGATTGCCTAAGGTTCTAGATCTAGCCATGCAAGCGCCTGGCCTCTATCGGTATCTACTCAGGCTGGATCTGAAGATCTTCTCCTTCTCTTTCTTCTCTCTAAAAATCAGATCTGGATCTGATTTGAAGAATCTTTAAAACTTCTTCTGAAGATCATCCGTCGTCTCTGCAGTAGTGCTGCCTTCTTCCTTTTTCGTCAGTCTTTTCTTGCCTGACTCGCACTAATCTAAAGGCCCAACTTCCTTGGGCATGGAGAGGAGGGATAGGGCCAGATGGTGGCGTGGAGAAGGGAGAGGGGCCTTGGGGTGTGGCTTGGAAGAGGAGTTCTCAAAAGTGGACGCAGACATGGTCTTTTTATAGACTCTTCTGCGCCATGCAGTGTTGCATCACCCCGGCCAATCACGTTGCTTCGTTCAATCAGATCTAAATCTGATTGGTGGGATGACATTACCTGATCCAATCAAATGAGAGACCCACAGATTCATCCTAAGGTGGTGCCTAAGACTGGTCAAAGTCTATAGGTGATGGTCACCTAGTTTGAATCTAAGAAGCAACCTGGAGTCCCATCCGTATGGGACTCCAGCATCCCTATCCATGGGCGCACGCTATCCTAGGCATTTGCCCCCTTCTTTCTAATTTTCAGAGAGGGGACAAGCCCCTATCTACTCTCCAATAAGTGCTTGACACATGGGCAGATATCCAAGGGTCAAGGTCAATATTTGACCAAGTCAAAGTACAAGAATTAGCAGGTAACAAAAAATGGCAGGTGTTGTCTCAAATTTATCTCATAAATTAAGACAATCCTTTTCTAACTTGGACAAGCTCTAGTCAAATCAGGTAAAGATACCTAAGTGAGCACAAACTCATTTGACTTAGTCGAGACAACTTTTAAGATAGAAAAAGGATAACGTTAGGCTTAATCGTGTGCTAGCATGATTTTCTTGAACCTAATTGAATCTTATTCAAATCAATCGAACTGGATTAGTCCAATTGATGATATCTAGATCTAAACCCTTATTTGTGTGATTCAGTTAGGTTCAGTTCTATATGGTAATAGAATATGTCATGATCTCCATCATCGACATCATCGAAACTCCTTTCGATGGATCAGAACTCTTCTGATTCAGACAACTTAGAATGATCGATCATCTAAATCATTCTAATTGCTCCCAAAATCCACCAGTGACACCTAGCAGTATATGGTGGCAACCCATCAAAACTAAAAATGAACCTCTTGGTGCAGCTACTTGTGTGATTAAGTTCTTCTATCTTGAGCCCCGATCAGATTAGGGTTAAGGTGAACTCGTCAAACCCTAATTTCTATCATATGATTTAATCATTCGATTCAAGTTCGAATGTGAAAACCTTAAATAGAAACTCTTTCTATTATTTCACTCTCTGCCATGGCCATGGGCTTATGGACTTGATTCTCATGATCATCATAGGGCTGCTCCTCATACCACCGAGGTAGATAGATTCCATCTTGGTGCAATCCAATTCCTACAATGAACATGCTATAGCCAACATACACCTCAGGATTCCGAATGGCTAGGAGATCCGAGTCAATGGTGTAGTCAAACTATAACACCCTCAAGGTGAACTGCCGATGCACCTCAGGTCAAAGAACCAGACACACCACTGCAGCATCGAGTCAGTCATCGACGAGAAGGTAGACTTCCTTAATGACTACTCGAGGTGGTCACGCTCAGTGCCCTCGTTCTCTAACGAGTATCCTGTACTCTCGCTCCGGTGTCTCTACACCGTAGACTCAAGACTCATCTACTAAAGAGAAGCGATTGTACACTAACCTTCTGGATCAATCACCATCCTCATGATGATCCTATGGTCAGGAGCATTTTATGAGTTAATAATGATTATTCATGTCTTAAATTTTCAACTCTTGAAAATATGAATTATCATTACCATTAACTCAAAGGATGTATCACAGACACTAAATACACATATGTGATAGAAAATAACCCATTTTATTATTTATAGTCAAAATTATAATTTTGCCCCTAGAAGTGTATTACAAGTGTCAGCCAATTCTGGCTTCTAGGGCACACATATCTAACAAACTCCCACTTGATCTAAAGCCAATTGGCTACAAATCTAAGTCCTATCTTCTCAAGGTAGGCTTCGATCTTCTACTAGCCTAACGATTTTGTAAGCAGGTCTGCCGTATTGTCTATGGAGTCAACTCTCTTGACCTCGACGTAATCCTTCTCGAGGTAATCACGGATAAGGTGGTATCACCGCTCGATATGCTTGGATTTTTGATGAGACCTCGGCTCCTTAGCAAGGGCTATGGTGCCATTGTTGTCGTAGTACAGAGGAATAGCATCTGATGGCATCACTCCGATCTCTACGGCAAACTTCTTATACTAGAATGCCTCCTTTGTAGCTTCTGATGCAGCGATGTATTCTGCTTCCATGGTGGAATTTGTTATCACTGTTTGCTTGAAACTTTTCCAACTAACAGCTTCACCATTGCACACAAATAGACTCCCAGATGTTGACTTTCAATCATCTACATCGGACATAAAGTCCGAGTCTGTATACCCCTGGACTTGGAGTTCTCCATTACCAAAGACCAACATAGCATATCCTTAGTTCTTCTCAAGTACTTAAGGATACATTTCACAGAAGTCCAATGTTCTTCACCTAGGATTTGACTGATATCTGCTTGTGACACTCACAGCATGGGCTATATCAGGTCGTGTACATAACATGGCATACATGAGGCTCCCTATTGCTGAAGCATAAGGGATCTTGCTCATGCATTCTATTTCCTCAGGTGTGCTAGGGCACATCTTCTTGGAAAGATGAATGCCATGTCTGAAGGGTACTAAACCCCTCTTAGAGTTTTCCATACTAAACCTCTTTAGTACTTCCTCTATGTACATCTTCTGTGAAAGTCCTAGCATCCTATTTGGTCTATCTCTATAGACCTTAATTCCTAGAATAAAGGATGCTTCACCTAGGTCTTTCATGGAGAATTCTTTAGACAACCACATTTTAACTATGGTCAACATGGGAATATCATTCCCAATAAGGAGGATGTCATCCACGTACAATACGAGGAAGACAACAGCGCTCCCACTGACTTTTTTGAAGATACATGGTTCCTCTTCATTTTTGATGAAATCAAACATTTTGATCACATCATTGAAATGAGTATTCCAGCTCCGAGATGCTTGCTTAAGTCCATATATGGACCTTTGCAGCTTGCAAACCTTGTGATCAGTATCACTGGATGTGAAACCTAGCGGCTGTTCCATATAGATATCTTCCTCAAGATATCCATTTAAGAATGCCATTTTCACGTATCCATTTGCCATATTTCATAATCGAAATAGGCTGCAACAGCAAGCAATGTGCGGATGGATTTTAGCATAGCTACTGGCGAAAAGGTATCCTGATAGTCAATGCCTTCGTGTTGACTATAACCTTTTGCCACTAATCTAGCCTTTGAATGTCTCCACATTTTCCATCTGCACCAATCTTTCTCTTGTAAGATCCATTTACACCCAATAGGTACTATACCTTCTGGTGGATCTACCAAGGTCCAGACTTGGTTTGAGTGCATCGAGTCAATTTCTGACTTCATTGCCTCTAACCATTTCTCAGGAGTCGATATCTGATATCGCCTCGTTGTAGGTTTTGGGATCATCACCATGAGCACCATTACCTACTGAGGAACATTTCCTCTACATCCTCTGAAATAATACCTAAGTATCTTTCAGGGGGATGAAAAAACTCTTTCCGATCTACGAGGTGGAGGAGGTAGTGTTCTTATTGGCTCAACCTGATTTGGTTCCATATTGGTCCTTAGCTCGTTGCTGCTTGTGAGACTTTCTCATCAAGCTTGAATCTGCTTTCCAATGCCACTATCTTGAATAAACTATTTTTCAAGAAAGATGGCATGTCGACTCACAATCACATTGTGGTCTTCTGGAATGTAGAAATAGTATCCTAATGACTCTTTAGGATATCCTATGAATCGAGCTCTAAAGGACCTAAACTCTAACTTGTCCGCTTGTTGTCTTTTGACATGAGCCGGACAACCCCAAATTCTGAGATGACTCAGACTTGGTTTTCTTACCGTGCCATATCTCATACGGTGTGGTAGGAACGATTTTAGAGGGAACCCTATTCAGTAAGTAGATTGAAGTTAACAATGAAGTGTCCCCAAAGAAAATCAACGGGAGGTCTGTGAAGCTCATCATGGATCGAACCATATCCAATAGAGTCCGATTTCTCCATTCTGAAACCCCGTTGAGTTGAGGTGTTCCTGGTGGAGTCCATTGAGAGACTATGCCATTTTTCCTTGAAGATAGTCTAGGAATTCCCGGCTAAGGTATTCACCTCCTCGATCTGATCGAAGAACCTTAATGGGTTTTCCAGTTTGTTTTTCTACTTCATGTCTGAATTCTTTGAACTTTTCAAAAGGCTTCAGACTTGTGTCTCATAAGATACACATACCCATACCTAGATAGATCATCGGTAAAGGTTAATGAAGTAGACAAAATTGCCTCTAGCCGGCACATCAAATGGGCCGCACACATCAGTATGTACTAGGGCAAGGAGATCTGTGGCCCTTTCCCCATGTCCTAACAAAAGGGAGTTTAGTCATTTTGCCTTGAAGACAAGATTCATAAAGTTGGATATGACTCGGAAAGTCAATGGACTCAATAGCCCATTTTTCTCCAATTTGTTAATCCTATCTTCTGCTATATGACCTAATCTCAGGTGCCATAGATATCCTATCGTTTGGACTATCCCTAGGTCACTTTGATTTTATGGCATTCACGTTTTGCTCGATAGTTAAAACAGGTACATCAATATGTAACTGATAAAGACCATTAATAAGAAAATCCATTTGCAATTTTATTTCTTTCATAAAGAATGTTACAATGGTCCTTAAAGAAGGTAATCACATAGCCTTCTTGTGCTAAGCATGAAATAGAAATCAAATTTTTGCTTGCTGCAGGCACATAATAACAGTCTTTTAATACTAAGTCTAAATCAGATGGTAGTCGAAGAGGGTACGTTCCCACGGCCATGGCAACAACCTTTGCTCCATTTTCAATGTGTACGATCATCTCACCATCCCTCAGCCTCCTGCTATCCTTAAGACCCTGCATAGAAGTGCACAAGTGAGCACTAGAACCAGTTAAGCATCCAATTGGATGCAGAAGAAATCGTAAGGTTAGACTCAATAACGAGCATACGTCCAGAAGGACTTGCCTCTTTCTTCTTTAGGGTGGCCAGGTAAGTAGGGCAGTTCCACTTCCAGTAGCCATCATTGTTGCAATGGAAACACTTTCCTTTGCCAACGGCCTTCTTCAGCTCTGCCTTTTATTCTTTTCTCCTTCCACTTTCTACTTTTTCACATATTTCTTCTTCTTTCCAAAAGACTTTCTCTTAGAAGAAGTCTGTTTCATAGCAAGTACTGAGCCTTTAGAACCTTTCATGAAAAGCTTAGCGGTAACTAGCATGTTCATAAGTTTAGCCAAGGAGTTTTGAAGTTTATGCATATGGTAGTTCATGATGAACTGTCCAAATGCATCAGTCAAGGATTGCAGAATTATGTCATTCTGCAGATCCAAGTTCAACTTCACTTCGAGCTTCTCAAGCTCTTTCAAGTCCTTGATCATTGTCAGACAGTGATCTTGGACTGACTGCCCATCACGCATCTTAGCCTTGAACAAGTCATGTTTAGTGACTTGATACTTTGGCTGTGCGACTCTGTTCACCAAACATCTCCTATAGGTGAGCCAACATTTGGCGAGCAGTCCTGATATCTTCATGTTGGCATTGAAGCTCATCAGACATCGAGCCCAACATGTAGTATCTGGCCTTATTATCTTCGTCAGTCCACTTATCCAGAGATGCTCTCTGTTCAGTGGATGGACGAGCTGGTAAGGTGGGAGGGTCCTGATCCAATAACATGAGTTAACTTCTCGAAATCCAAAACTAATTTTGAAGTTCCTGGAGCCAATCCTTTATAATTTGGGTCCGATCAGTCTATGGGTGGCCAGGATTCGTGCTAGCGGATTGGATGCAGATATTTTTCTATAGAGAGTCAATATTTCTAGTTAGATATTATAATTAAGACTTAACCAATTTATTTAGAGATTTTATTTTTAAATAAATTAGCTTTCACTATTTTCTTTGGATCCCTACACTCCCTCTGTAGAGATGCGAAAATCTCCATAATTACTGATTTCTAGTGGGTGGTGCGGTCTCACCAACTGACTCATCACCTCACCTAACAGTTATTGGTGATGGGTTAGCCAATGAGTGAACAACTCTTGTTCAATGATTCTCTAATCATGGTGCACCCAAACTTGATCTCTAATTCATGAATCTCACCATGTATCCGAAATATTGATCCACTCCTTAGTTAAGTCAGACCCACCATTTGCATAGACTGGATTCCTAATTGAGTCTCTCACCGTATCCAAAATATTGAGCCCAACTCATCCTCCAGCCCATAGCATCCAATGCCTAATAGACATGGTTGCATCTTTTCGGTGCAACTGAGCCACTGTAATCCAGCCGAGAACAATCAACCTCTGAAAAGGGTCCGCACATCTACAATGGTGGAAGATCCTTAGACTTAATCTTTTCTTAGGGAGATTTGATTTAGGTCTCATTAAACTAGACTTGACATAGTCATAACCATTATGACTAACCTAGTGGCATGGGTTAGCTCGGATTATTGACCACCTCAGATCAGAACTGAGTCAACAAACATGGCCAGGTAAGTGAGATCGGTGGAAGGGATATGCCATTAACTCGATAAGAATGCATTCGAGTCGAGTAGCTCCCAATTAAAAATCAGTCGGTCGTATCTGCCAAACTTACCTTAGACACCAAATTATTGAGATAGAACCAATCAGGGTTAGCCTACAATCCAGACTCTAACCACTGAGCCTAATTAGGTCTTAGCTTGATCGATTACTCACGTGACTCGATCTTGACCCAGACTTAATCCTATTAGGCTGGTCAATTTAAGCATTGTTGATCCCATCTAACCAACTCTTGATTCGGTTTGATCAACCGCTTAGACCTAATTGAGCTACCCAAGCCCGAACCCAGATTTATGAATATGTCTTAGATCTGAAATTCTCAATTTTAGACCTAATTGATATTTCATAAACTTAATTCTTAATTAAGTTAGGATTCTTAAACAAAATATATAAATAAGATCCTAGGATTTCAGGATCTAGGATTTTGCAGAAAGTAAGTTTTTTATTTTTGATTAAGGACGAATGCGCAGCACCCCTACACATCATAAGAACACCCCATCGAATGAGAGGAGAGGGTCTTTAAACCTTACTTTGTTCTTATGATCGGACGGCCAAGGGGAACGCCTTAATCAGAAATACAACTAATCTACAAAAACTAATTAGATCTAAGCATATATCTCATATAAAAAAATAGATCTAATTAAAATATATTTTGTATATATCACATATATCATGCATGCATGTTTTTCAGATCTAAATTATCTCATAATCATCTAAAAAATTAAATTTAAATTTGATCTTATCAAATAAAATTTAATCTAGACCTATTTGTAGAACTATTCTACAACTAGTCTAAACATGCAACTATCATATCTCATATGAATAAATTAAATTTAATTTATTTTCTATTTTTAGATCTGATTATAATATTTATAAGATCAAAAAATAGTAAATAAATAGATCTAAAAATTATATTTAATTAAATAAAAAATTATGATTATACTAGACTACACATAGAATAATTCTATTCCTAGTCTAGTTATGTATCTCATACATATTAGATCTAGATTAATTAATTTTAATTTTTTATTTTTCTTAATTTTAGATCTAATCACATCTCATGTGATATCTAAAATCACTAATTAATTAGATTAAATTAGATCTAAATAAATTTTATAAGAACCTGGCTCTGATACCAGTTGAAGGAGAAATCCTAATTTTTTGGGTCAGATTTGTTCAGATCTGATTGGATCGAGAGGCATATTTCAAAAATTACCTCTTAGATCCAGATTAGATATAACACTTTTTAGATCTAATTCTATGACCTGATAAATAAGAAAATTAAATTAAAATAAATCTAAATTAATTTTACCTTGATTCTACGTAATCTGATTATCCGTTGATGATCTGCTGATTGCCTGAGGTTTTGGATCTAGCCACGCAAGCGCCTGGCCTCTACCAATATCCACTCAGGCTGGATCTGGACATCTTCTCCTTCTATTTTTTTTCTCTAAAAATTAGATCTAGATCTGATTTGGAGGATCTTCAAAACTTCTTCTGAAGATCACCCATCGTCTCTGCAACAGTGCTGCCTTCTTCCTTTTTCGTCAGCCTTTTCTTGCCTGACTCGCACTAATCTGAAGGCCCAACTTCCTTGGACATGGAGAGGAGGGAGAGGGCTAGATGGTGGCATGGAGAAGGGAGAGGGACAGTCTTAGGTCATGGCTTCGAAGAGGAGTTCTCAAAAGTGGGCGTAGATAGGGTCTTTTTATAGACTCTACTGCGCCATGCAGTGCTGCATCACCCCGGCCAATAACGTTGCTTCATTCAATCAGATCTAAATCTTATTGGTGGGATGACATCACCTAATCCAATCAGATGAGAGACCCATAGATTCATCCTAAGGTGGCACCTAAGACTGGTCAAAGTCTATAGGTGAGGGTTACCTAGTTTGAATCCAAGAAGCAACTTGGAGTCCCATCCATATAAGGACTCCAGCATCCCTATCCATGGGCGCACGCCATCCTAGGCCATGTGCCCCCTTCTTTCCCAATTTTTAGAGAGGGGACAAGCCCCTATCTGCTCTCCAATAAGTGCATGATACATGGGCAGATGTCCAAGGGTCAAAGGTCAACGTTTGATCAAGTCAAAGTACAAGAATTAGCAGGTGACGAAAAATGATAGGTATTGTCTCAAATTTATCTCATAAATTAAGACAACCCTTTTCTGACTTGGACAAGCTCTAGTCAGACTAGGTAAAGGTACTCTGAGTGAGCACAAACTCATTTGGCTCAGTCGAGATAACTTTTTTATGATAGAAAAAGAAGAATGTTAGGCTTCAATCGTGTGCTAGCACGATTTTCTTGAACCTAATTGAATCTTATTCAAATCAATTGAACTAGGTTCAGTCCAATTGATGATATCCAGATCCAAACCCTTGTTTGTGTGACCCAGTTAGGTTCAGTTCTGTATGGTAATGGGATATGTCATGATCTCTATCATCGACATCATCGAAACTCCTTTCGATGGATCAAAACTCTTCTGATTCAGAACAACTTAGAATGATCGATCATCTAAATCATTCTAATTGCTCCCAAAATCCATCAGTGACACCTAGCAGCATATGGTGGCAACCCATCAAAACTGAAAATGAACCTCGATTGGTGCAGCTACTTGTGTGATTAAGTTCTTCTATCTTGAGCCCCGATCAGATTAGGGTTAAGGTGAACTCGTCAAACCCTAATTTCTATCATATGATTTAATCATTCGATTCAAGTCCGATGTGAAAACCTTAATAGAAACTCTTTCTATTATTTCACTCTTTGCCATGGCCATGGGCTTATGGACTTGATTCTCATGATCATCATAGGGCTGCTCCTCATCCATCGAGGTAGATAGATTCCATCTTGGTGCAATCCAATTCCTACAATGAACATGCTATAACCAACATACACCTCAGGGTTCCAAATGGCTAGGAGATCGAGTCATGGTGTAGTCAAACTATAACACCCTCAAGGTGAACTACCGATGCACCTCAGATCAAAGAATCAAACACACCACTGCAGCATCGAGTCAGTCATCGATGAGAAGGTAGACTTCCTTATGACTACTCGAGGTGGTCACGCTCAGTGCCCTTGTTCTCTAGCGAGGTACCTATACTCTTACTCCGGTATCTCTACACCATAGACTCAAGACTCATCTACTATAAAGAAGTATTTGTACACTAACCTTCTAGATCAATCACCATCCTCATGATGATCCTATGGTCAGGAGCATTTTATGAGTTAATAATGAAAATTCTTGTCTTAAATTTTCAACTCTTAAAAATAAAAATTATCATTACTATTAACTCAAAGGATGTATCACAAACACTAAATACACATATGTGATAGAAAATAATATATTTTATTATTTATAGTCAAAATTATAATTTTGCCCCTAGAAGTGTATTATAAGTGTCAGTCAATTCTGGCTTCTAGGGCACACATATCTAACAGTGAGTTTGTCAAATGCTCGACAAGCCGCTACATTAGCGGCGCATAAACCATGTTCGTCAACCAAGTTTGTTCTGTGGTCGTAACGTAATTTGTTAGTGGGGAAAAACCGGGCCGGGACTCAAAAGAATTTGGCGAAGTCTTTGTTCCTGAACGACGGAAGTGGAAAGACAAACAGGGAGAGGGTAATACTCCTTTTTTTTGTAATCGCCGAAATTGTACGACGAACCTTCTTGTTCCAGGCGTACGACCCTGAGACGTGACGGTGTCACTTTTCCGGCCCGGTAAAGTGACAGTTACATAATTAAGAATAAGAAAGAGAAGAGCTAAGATTCAGGAAAGGATGACCTTAGGTTAGGGTATTTGTTCCATTTTTGAAACGGGAGTCTTTTTTTTTCGATTTCTGATTCCCTTGATCCAAACTTGAATGTGAACATACCAATACGACGTATTCGCGAGCGCACCTAACGATGACTTTCGTAAGTAGTGTGAACCAGGACTAGAAACTGGCCCCTGCAGTGTAAGCCGGGAGTACTGCAAAGGCCCTCTGCAGGGATAGAGGTTGTTCCTCTCGGACCTGACCAATCCGAAAGACAATAGCATCTGCGTGGCGACTCCACTGGGGAGAAGAGTTTCAGTCTGTGGCTTATCTCAACCCCTTGTTGGTAGTTGCCCACTAGGAATCTTTTTTCCCACACACTCAGTGGACTAAATCATCCACTGGCGACCTTGCTCCATTTGAAGTCTAACAGTTCATCACCCTGCAGGTCTTACAGTCAACTTCTACGAACCCAAGCATCTATAGACCTGACTGGCACTGACTGTAACGATCCAGAAAGACCGCAACCTAAAACGGAGATAGAACAGAACCATCAGATGATGAATACTCCTCCGAAACGCTGGCTATCCGCCACCCCACTGGCATTACAGCCCCCTCCAGGGCCCATGCCGGATCTCATAATCCTAGAGAACTTCCCGAAGTTCTTCGGTGCAGGATCTTACTCTGCTGAAGACTACAAAACTTTCAAGATCTCTGCACTGATCATTCTATCGAGGATGAGACGGTAGCAGTCAGACTGAAAGTCAAAACCTTTGACGGATTAGCTCTGAGCTGAGGCAGTTGACCCCTTCCTCCATTTTTTGTTGGGATTATTTTGAAACTGCCTCGAGGGTAAACATTTAGGCCTAAACGATCTCATGAGCATTAAAAAAAAGTAAGGATAATATGTATTAGAATACAACGAACGGTAGAACTGCCTAAATAAATTTCGCTGAGAGTTCTTTGTAGAACCACGTTGGTTAGGGATCTGTACGTCCGTTTCCTAGGCCAATAATAGCCTTCCAAGTACAGCAGAGGAAGCCCATAAGTCTGAAAAAAAAGTACTTATCAGCAATCTCATAAGTACTTGGAAGGGGAGGAATCTCATTTTTTCGTAGGACATATTCCCCAAAAGCAAGCATTCGCTTCCTTAGACAAGGAGCAAAGCCCTCGCCGCGAAGAGCGAGTGCTTTACTTTTTTGTTGTTTTTAGGGGCAAAGCTCGTTCGAGGAAGCTCCTCAGTAATCGTCCGCGGAAAACTCCTATTTCGTTTCCTCCATCTAAGCGAGTGCCCTGCTTTGATTCCAGAGATGTTTCCGATACAAACAATTCACTATTTCCTTCCGATGCAGTGACTTATTAATTGAAGGAGGTGAACGGACAGCAAGGGGGAGGCGGGCATTTTTATGTAACCGTCAGTACGTCGACGTTCGCTCAAGCGAGAGGTTGTATACCTGGTTGGACGATCAGTGGTAGCTGCTATAAGCAGCTCATGTCTCGTACTACGAATAAGAAAGTTGCAATAATAGAGATCTCTTTCCTCACCGAGTTTGCCGGCCTGGGATGCGGATTCGAACCGCGTGGTTTATCGGCTGATCGATCTACCATTTGATCCCGCGGGGAAAAAAAGAGCAGGCGCACCCCGCTTTTGCGAAATTTCAATTAGAAAATCTCAAAACTATGAACAGAGTCGCCGGTCAAACCGGATTTATAGCATCATTAAGGTAAATAAAAATGAAGATTGCAGGGTCTTTAGACACTTTACCGGCGGGGGAGGCGTAAGGAGGTTAAGTACTCCGTTTTGAACGACCACATTCGACGCGTCGACACTCGGGGTCTGACGAAACGAGCGTTCAAACAGACCAAAATTGTCCTCCCCAGGGCCACGCATAGAGATCAGTGATAGACATAACCTGGCACTACCAGTCGAATAAAAAAAAACTTCCAGCCAGCAACCACTCACCACTCGGAGGTAGGAGGAGGACTCAAGGTTCACATAAGAAAGGCATGGGACAACCTTCTCTCTTAAGCCTTATCTCTCACCGGATTCGCTTTGTAGTCTCGTTCCAGCAGCTCGGAGCTGCGGGGAGCCGGGAAGGCATGCTTAAACTTGACAACTAGCGAGAGCGGGGAAGCAGCCGTGAAGTTCGTGTAATTACCCCCTTTCATCCAACTATTTGATACGCGAACTAAGTCAGTTCAGTTAGAACAGGTTGCCCGGTCAAATATCGTAAGGCTCCACCCTTTCTTGGAATGGTATAGGCCGCCCACATCTTCATTTTTAAGAATATGGCAAAGCTATGCGACCCCCATTTCTTCAGCTAGTATGGCGCAGCGGGTCGGACTACGCAAGTCTTTCCGCTGGGAGCTCACGAGCGATCCCATCCGGGTCAACCACTTACCTACTTACTTATCGAATGAAACCCGGAAAAGGGAACGACGGAGCTGCGGTTTCAGCTGACTTAGTCTTTTACAGATATCCTCATTGAACCTATATGAATTGCCAAGCTTTCGAAGCACTTCTTGTTCCACCAACAGAATCTTCGGCTGAAGGGATATGGGAAGCCCTTTTGTCTACTGACTGAATGCAGGGTGTCCCAACCAATAGACAGGAGTCAACTTGTATTTAGTTTCCATAAGAGAGGCAGTGGAAACCCACTAGAGTTTTGAGTCGTTCAAACTTGGATAGATAGCGCGAGGAAGTGAAAGAGGATCCACCAAAGGGCTACCAAGAACCCAATATGACATATGGGTCACCTTTGCGAGGTTAGAAGGAGGGATAACTACTCTAAGTTGGACCTATTAGTACGTGCTTTTGCTGCTTCGCTTTCGAACTGTCCCTCAGGCAATCAATAAAGAATTCGCGGCCAGGAAGAGGGTGATGGGCTCAGCTCAAGCTGCTGTCAGGAACAAAGTACTCGCAACAAACTGGCTTTGGTGATTCAGTCGAATTGGATAGTCCAGCCCCTTCTTTTCTCCCTTTTCCGCTCTGTGGAACTAGTTATGCCAATGCTTTTTCCCAGGTTGTTGATGGAACCTGGCTTGAATCTTTTGATAGCAGGAAGGAGAGGGAGTCCAATCAGTCAAATAGGAAGGAAAACGGAAAGTCGTCGAAAAGCAGGGGTGGGTGGCCAATCAGCCAACGATCTAGTAGCCCTACTGATCAACTTCCTAATCTCTTGCGTATTTACGCCCCTACCGAAAAATCTTCGATTCCTCTATCACTCGATGGAAAAGGTGAGGTACTCAAAGAGATGGCTTTCCAAGCAAGATGAGTGATGATCCGAGTCGTCGTTCTTTCTCCTTGTTGATCACATGGCTATTGTGCTATTGTAGTCCCCTCTACCTTTGGAGAGAACCCATCCTCCATTGATTCACTAGACTTGTATCTATCCTCAACAAGCTCTTTTGAGGTGAGATCAGTCAGTCTAGAAAACAGAGTGGAAGGTCCGGGGGAAGGCGGTGGGTCATCAAAAAGTAGTTGAATCGATCAGTCCGTTCATAGCAGTCAGACACAAATCCTGGCTTTCTCTACTGTTTGGGAGCACCGGATAATAAGGAAATCACCAATTAGAGTTTGTCATGTAAAGTGAGTCAATAGTCCTTCTTGAGAATCAGTGGAAATGCCGGGGGTTCCCCAAGTCAGCAATAGCAAGTCTGCAAGACATAGCCTCAGACTCCTGGTCTGAGGTCTCATTTGTCGTCTTTTGCAAAGACGGGAGTCAACCTCTACGGTTCGGTTCGTAAGGATAAAGAAGAAAAAGGCCCCCAATGAAAGTAAGCAATAGAGAGTAAGCGAAAAGCGCTGATTCTGTTCTATACAAAAGCATGACAAATCGCCTAAGACAAACTGGTGCTCGACGTGTAGACCGATGACTTTCTGATTGTGATGTACCTGATCCTAACGACATCAATGGTACTCTCGTCTATTCTGCCACAGATGCTCTTTTTTTTTTTAGTGCTTTTTTTCTTTCTGACACTATCACATCTAATGCTTGCTGAAAAGCAACCTCTGCGATGATGCTCTTGCAAACCTTCCTATGACTGAACGAGAGCCTTTTTCAACTTTCCCACTAACAGAGAATCTTGGGAGGAAAATCGAAGCCCTGTCTGTTGCCCGGCGTAGCTGTAGGTTGATGTTATGGTCCAACCGGATGCTAGGAGGTGCATAGTTGTTGGCCCAGTCAGTCCGACCTGTGTACAGTCTCGCCTTCAGTCAATATGAACGATAGAATATTTTTTATATTGACTGCATGACGAACCAACCTTTTTGGCATGGAGCGGCTCAATTCCTCTCTATTAGCGCAAAGGTTAATGAGTGCCCTATCCCTTTGATTTTTCATGTACTTACTCTATATGGCCTTGGTCTCGTTTGTCTCACTCTTTCACACTAGTCGAGGCAAGCAATTCTTACTCCGAAAAAAGAAGACTGTGACGACGCTTTTTTTTTAGAGGCGTGTAGAATGACGACGATCTTCTAGCCACGGCGCTATGACTCGATTACTGATGGCATAGTTAGTAGCCTTTTATGGTCCACGATTCTCCGTACAATCTTATGTATTATTAATACATTGATAAGTTGACGTGGTCATTTCTAGTGCTGGATTCTTGGTAGGCCTTCTCTTCCTGGGGAATGGGGAAAGGAATCATGTTCTATTCGTTCCTTCAGCAATAAGGAGAGGGGCAGGAGGGTTCTTTCCTTTTTTATTTAAGCCTTAGCCGAGAGGAGAAGAGACCTTCTTTTTGAGCTTGGATCTAGCTTTGATCTTTGCTGACCGATATCCTTAGTCTTGATGCTAACATCTTAAGCCTGTGTACACGGCTTCTTATTCACTCTTTCTTTGGTAAAATTGTTTACCGATCTTCTTCGGAATATGGCTCTCGGTCTACGACATCATGATCACCTACCCTCGATATACTTATAAAAGTATATATTAGTATCCATTAGGTTCACTCCCTTGAAGAGACGATTGGAGCATTCCTGTTTTCAACTGACCAAAAGGAGCCCCATAGAGAGTAAGCTTTAGAATTGTTTACTTACTTGCAAAAACTTGGTCCTAATCCGGGAAGATGATCACGAAGATCTTTGACGTGTAGACCAAAAGTCGGCTAATCCTTTTTTTTCTTTGATTCTTTTGACGGTACGGATAGTGCTATTCCTATTCGGTTACACAGGGCTTGCTTGACTCTTTCTTTTCTTTCTAGCACTTATAGTTATTTGTCGTCGTCTGAAACTTTCAAGTCTTGATGCTTTCCCCAGCCTTCTTTCATTCCGGTCAAAGTTGGATTATCGGTTAAGGTCGAAGAAAGCCCTTTCGGTGCCCCCTTAAGAGAGAGAAAGGACTGACGGCCCACTTGTCGCATAGGAAAGAAGAAACTTGTCATCAATGCCGTCGAAATCGATCGAGTATTTCGGAATCTACAGAAAAAACAAAGTGAACGGTCCGTGCGTCGAGTGTAGTACCCGTTACTATCTTCCTCTATCTATACCGTAATCGGGCTTAGGCGAAATGAGGCTTGACTATGGACCGAGATCCGTTTCATCTATCCCCTGCTTTCTTCTCTCTTTCGGTCAGAGCATGGTCTTACCAGTCGGCTATGTAACGGGAGTGAGCCATACGGGTGCTACCTAGCTGAAAGTCATCATGTGAGGTATACTTTCACCGATCAATCTACGGAGAGTGCCTCGATCCATCATTATGTAAGGGAGCCAGCCAAACCAAAAAAAAGGAGTAAGCGCTAAAAGGAGCAAAAAAGAGTAAGCATAGAGGGAATGACTAGTCGAATGCCAAAAGAATCAAGCTAAGGCCAGGCAATCAAAGTCAAGCGAGTCAGGTGCATTAATAAAAAAAATCCGTTTTAGTTCCCACCCCAAAAAAGTAAGCTTACTGTTAATTACTATCCTTTGGTCAGTCGAGCCCAGCGAGGAAAGATGCAGCGACTAAGCGAACAAGGCCAGAATAGTAAGCAAAGATGCTAAAATCCCCGCTTTGGACCAGAAATAGTGGTAACCCCATCGGCGGTAAAAGTAGGACAGACCCATTTTCGTGGGTCAACAAGACAAAAATAGGCTCTCATTGACTAGCAAAGGGTTCAGAAAGCACAGTGGTCTCAACAAGAGGATAAGAGGCGGGTGTAGTTCAGTCTGGACTTGGTACGTGCAGTAAATAGTTCGACCGTTGTCAGTCAAAAAAAAGTGAGATTCTGGTTCCAATCTGATGTCGATAACAGATCTTTCCCTAATTCTGCTATGCATGACTGACGAAAGAGTGCCTGCTTTATTAACTGCTTCATATAAGTATATATATAAAGGTGATGTATATCCGCTCGTCTTGCATTCTTTTTTGAGCACGGAGCTCCTCAACCTTAGTTTTTAGCACTAGAAGGCTCACGAGTGGTTGATTCTCTCCTTGCACTAACTGACCTTTCACTAGGGAAAAAAAAATCTCCTTTCGAAGTAGTAAGTCATCTCCCAACTCAAGATGATAAGGCTGAGGTGAACCCAACAGTCCTCTAGCCGAAGCCAGCCAAAAAAAGAGTAAGCCCTGCCAAAAAGAGCCAAAGGAGAGTAAGCTTTAGAGGATAGATAGAGCTTATAGATAGAGCTTTAGGAGTATAGATAACGGCTTAATTGCGGAGTGCTCTCACCCGATTCCCAATAGGCACAGATAGGTTACTTTTCTTCTCTGATCCATGGCCTTCTGCTCAAGTATCTCTTTTGGCTGAATTCCTGGCACGTTTTCGTATGTCATCCTTCTGTGAATCAAAGCCCTCTTGCTCTTTTGCTCGTCTAAAGTTGACGTCAATGGTGACTTAAAAGCTAGAAACAGCGTCCTTAGCAAGTGGCCCATATGGTTCAGTTCAAAGTCTAACTCACAAAGCCAATGTTCGTACGCTTTCACTGAAAGCCGACCGGAGTGAAAAGGCAAACTCTCCGCATTTCCCGTTCTCCTGTGAGAGTAGTATAGTATAGTATAGACCCATTTCTCAGCTTTCGCTTCCTCCTTTTATTGGTCTTCTCGGATGGGAAGGAGTCGGTTAGTTAAGTGTGCCAACATGCCGCTTTTTCCTTTTTTCTATACATAACTTTATTGGTGAACTAGAGAGAGGACCTATTTGAATAACAAGAAGGCGGATGAGTTAATGGGAGTCCTATAGTTCTACCAACCGCAGATGAATGGGAAGATGCACACAACGAAAAGAGAAAGGATATGACTTTGCACCCTAGTTCCTGAGCTTAGGGTCATCTTTCTTCTCTCATTGTACTGAACTTGCCGTATCGGAGTCTATTTCTTCTCTCGTTTTTGGCAACCAATGTTTCTGCTTTTCTTGGTGAACCAGATGCTGCAGACTTGCTCGTCTATTTCATTGACCGGGAAGAACCCTAAGTGAGAGGATGAGAGGGAAGTGGCTGTATTCACTAACTTTATCCAGCCCTGGTCTTGGCTAACAACCCTATCTCGAAGACTGCTTTGGCGGTGGGGCATTTGTCTGTTCTGTGTAAGCAGTTTATTGATCTTCGGCATATGGCTGAAGTCGACTTCAAGCTAGAGGAGGTGCCCAGTGGTTTAGTCTGGGTCTAGCGAGCCAATTGGTGCGAGGTTCTTCCTGCCCAACAGTTAGAATCCTATCGTTCGAAGACCCACTCCACAAGATGATGTCTCCACGGCAAACTATTCCTTGCATTCAAATGCGAGTCAGAAAGTGGTGAACCGAGATCTAGCTTCTCGTGATCAGAAGGAGAAGTTAGCCCGTAACAGTGGCTTTAGCCGAACAATTCATTAGTTTTAGAGCCCTACTACCTTCCATCATAGATTAGGAAAAGGGCTCCTCCCCACTGATGAACAGATGTCCACCCAGCGAGAAGATGCCTTTAAAAGGATGATTCCAGCCCCCCTGAAATATCTTTCTCCCTTGTTGCATCCGAGGAAGTCAAGCAAACACAAATAAGAATCCTGGCTTTCAAAAATGAAGTGGGAATGCCATCTTCTCCCGATGAGCCAATGTTCCGCTTTCCTCGACTAGTTATGCCATTCAAAGTCGTTAGACTGAGTCAAGATTCTACCTAAGCCGAGAGCAGTAGTCTTCTAAATCTCGTTTTTATCAACCTTACAGATGATGGACTTTAGACGGGAAAGCTTGGTCTATTTCAAGAAGGGCATATTTGCGGCTACTAGAAAAGCTGGTTCCGTCTTTCGCAGTATAGGTAGAAGGGTAAAAAAGAGGATAGGGGTTCCTCAACCACTACCTCGCCAGCTGGTAGGATGAATGTGATGGTAGATGGGCACTAGCAGTCAAGATTCATGGTCGACAAAACAACCCTTCACCTTGCCTTCTTTTCCTCGTTGAATTTCTACCCATGGAGGGGGCAGGGCCTCCGTGACTACGTTGTACCACGCTTGCTTGTTCCACTCGCTTTACCTTAATGCTCGTTAAGTGCCTTATTGTTTGTGTCTTACACTTCTGGAAGTGGAGATGGGGTTTGTGTGAATTCAAGGGCAAGAAACCAGAATGCCGCTGACACTTCGTTCTTTCTTTATCGTTATCACAGTGGGTTCTGTCTTTATCGATTTTGTTTGATCGATGCGATGAAGGACAGGCTTATCGGATCTGACTCGGCTTCAGACCTGGTTGTCTGTCTGCTTCAGGAAGAGTGAGTTCACTACTTAGCTAGCTAGTTGTCTTAAACACCAAAACCTGGCAACACGACTTCTTTACGGGAAGCTTATGATCGTGATCGTCTGAATATGCTTGAAGTGCCGAGTTGTCTGTCTTCCTTTTGAGATGCCCGGCTTATCTACCCGTCAATCTTAGCCGGCAAGCCAGAGGAGCCTGAAGCCGAGGATATAAGCACTAAGAGAAGGAAGAGGTAGTAAACTACTGGGTTAGTCGCACCCCCTGAACGAACGTTGTAAAGTCACTCTTCCTGAAGCAGACATGCCACTTTCTGAGTCCTCAGGTACAAACGAGCAAGCGAAGGTGAAAAGCCTATGTTATGTGAGTACCTTCAAAAAAACGTATTTCAAGTCGCAAGCAGCAAGTTCAGAAAGGAAGGCCCGACCGAAGAGCCGGAAGCCTTCGCTCGTTGCTTTTCATCCGATCTATGCCGTCTCTTGCTGGGAAGCAGCTCCAAAGCCTACGCTTACACCCTTCGACCATCCTGAACCCGTCTACTCCTACAATGGTCAACCCTCCAATAGTTGTGGAAAAGCCTAGTCCTCCTGCTCTTTCAAGTCAACACCTTCTGGTAAGGGCCCGTGATGATCAGAGAAGCCAATTCTTATGTCTCTCATCAATCAACTCCCACTCCTACACATATTCCCTCTACCGTTCCCTCCCCGATAGAGCATACCATCCCCGTCGTTCCAAGTCATCATCTCCTTCAAATTCAAAGATTGGTACTTCCGCCTTACCAAGACGGATTTCCTCAGAAAAGAAGCCAGAGCCCACGTATGACATCCTCACTCAGCTAAAGAAGACACCTGCACATATCTCCCTTTGGGATCTTCTGCACTCATCTTCCAAGCATCGTGATTGTCTTCTGAAATTCCTTCAAAAGGTTCATGTTTCCAAAGAGGTTGAGCCCGAAATGCTGGACACCATGATCAATCTCATGAAGGCACCTAAAGTCTTATCTTTCTCTGACGAGGAAATGAAAGTCGGAAATTGTGATAAACCCAAGCAGCTGAACATCACTGTACAACATCGTGATTTTCGAGTCCCATTGGTGCTAATCGATAACGGTTCCGCCCTTAATGTGTGCCCACTGAGGACTGCCACCAGGATGGGAGTAGACCCGACCTCCTTTAGACCAAGTTCCTTAATCGTCAGAGCCTTTGATAATTCTAGGAGAGAGGTCATTGGAGAGGTTGACTTAGACATCACTATTGGGCCAGCAACGTTCGCTGTTACCTTCCAGGTCTTAGATATCCAAACCACGTTTCACCTTTTGTTAGGAAGACCATGGATCCATGATGCCCGAGTTACCCTCCACCAGAGACGGACATTCCCGTATGGAGATCAAATTGTGGTTGTCCTAGCGGAGCCCGACCCAGTACCACCTCCCGACAATGGAATAGCCGACGCGGCCCTTCAAGTCATATGAGAATCAATTTCGTATGCAACAAAGGTATAGCAAGGGGCGTGTCTGATGAAAAGTACCATCGGTACGTAGATGAGACAACACCCCCATCGCCCAATCGTGCAAAGGCCTGAGCAAAATGAGTGGGGATGGCGGAGATCCGCACCCTGCCCCTGCAGTGTCCGTCAGAGCTTGACTAGCTGTCCCTCTCGGGCTTACCGCCCATTTAGACCTGTTCGTTCAGCCGAGCAAACTAGGGAGATGTCAAACCAAATTCCTTGTCTGAAATGGCGACGTTAGTGAGCTGGTTAAAATGCATGGAGTGAGTGTGAAAAGCTTCATGAGGCAGAGGGAGAATGGCATAAGTCTTTCGCTGTTGAGGTGCAGTTCTAATGTAATGAGGGATTTCCAACCGGAGATTGTAGAAAGACGGTAAGGGCTACCCATTAGTACCGTGTACGTAGTTGTTAAGATGAAGCTTCGTTTGGTGTTGATTCTAGACTAGACTGGAAATAACCCGATGAAACTGACCTGCTTTCCTTTTCTTCATCGGCTCTATCTAATCCAATATATTATGTGAATGGTCTCGAAGGGGTATGAAACCTTACCCAAGGCACGAAGTACTCTAAAACGGGTACCTGAGCACAATACTGAATAGGAAAGACCTTCCCGGGATGTACCGAAAGATGGAGATGCTGCATCGAGACAGTCAGACTACCGAGGAACCGCTACTCCATACCACGCTGACCAAGACACGGCCGCGAGAGAGGAGGCAAAGCACGCGATCAGCACTACGACTTCAGCTACCTGATCAAAGTATGAAAGCTGGAATCGCGCCTAGTGTATCCCAGCTATATATCTAGTTTTGGCCACATGGATATAAAGAAAAAAGCCTACACAAGACTTTGGGTTCACTTTGGCCCTCGTGGAAAGGACCTATGTGAACGAGGCGAATAGACTCATTTGGAGGACTTAAGCAAACTTCATCTTTTGGTCAAAACGACAGACTACAGACCCGCCTCGGTGCGGGAGCCGCTCGCACCCACTAGAGACTTTAAATGATAGTATTGATTACACCAGATATGGGGAGAAGTCTCCATTTCTCCTCACGTCCCGTCTGTTGGCGGAAGGCACGGTCCAAGAGAAACTTCAACCTTCAGAGCTTTATCCGCTATCGAGACCGTTTTCTTTCCTCACTCTCCAGGTGAGATAGCTGATACGCCCTTAATCGGCCGCCAAAGATGTCGCTAGATCGGGGATCGGTTGAAGCTGCACTCTTGTTTTGCCTCGGTCTAGCCGCGTTTCGGAAAATGTGACATTTTTTAGAAAAAGATAAGCTTTTGGTCAAGTGTTGGAAGGGGCTCCCATCCCAGAGTGTGAAAGCACTCGGGAGAAGGGAATCGACAACACAACAGAAGCTGCCCTTTCTTTGGTTTGGTAAGAAGCTTCCTAAAGTATGTCGATTTGTGGTACGGTCAGTTCACTCGAATCCACTGACTTCATGCACGGGGACTCGACCATCAATCCTTTCTTGTGACGAGCTGTGACTGGGTGCTCTGAAACCGGCTTTTAAGGAGGGGCAGTGGGGTAAGGTAATTGAAGTAACTAGCCAGTATTAAGATTAGGCATAAGCATAATAAACTGATGCATCCGAAGACGCTGAATCTAGAATAGAGGCTGTTGGCTCGGGTGGGAAAGCAAAAGAAGCAAGAGAGCCTTTTTCCGGGAAGGAAGGGACGGGTCCTTTCTCGTGCCTAATGCCTAAGCGGGAGCGCCTCTCTGTCTGCTACTTTTAACTATTCCTCTAGCTGGACTTGAGGCTTTCCTCGAAACTATTCCGAAGAAAAGAATGAAATTTCTATGGATAGGTTGTAAGCATATGAGAGAAAGGCGGATAAAAGGCGGCGCGTTTTGACCCTAAATAAAGTTCTTAATCTTGCCCCAAGCAGGCTTTAGAAGGGTGTTTTTCGTGGAAGGTAGAAGCCTTTCGGGCTGAATAGTGGCGGTGAGAGGGTGTAGTAAAGGAGGTGGGCTTAGAGCCAGCAAGCAAAGTAAGGCAAAGCTTTATCGCGAAGAGGGCAGATGAATGAATGGAATGATGAAAGAAGGCCGGTCGGTCTAAAGATTTTGAATAAGCCTTTTTCCTAGGGTTAAGGTTCCCGTTTCCGATTCATGTCTGGACCTTCCTGTATCAATCAATACCGGGGCAGTTTCAGCATCATCCGAGGAAAGAGACACTTACACAGAAGTTGAAGCTAGGGCTACAGCTTTAGCAAGAAGGCTATAGGCTTACTAAGAAAGCAAGCATTGAAAGACGCGCACCTCGAGCAGAGCCCTAAGGGAGGACAAGGTTGGGGAAAGATTTGACCAGCTGAACTAAGAGCGGTGAGCCCATTCGGTCATCCGGTCAAAGATGCCCAGGTTGGGTTAACCTTAACAGCTATTTGAAAGCCCATACTCGCTTATGCCACGAACCGCAAGCCTAGAGCTGCGCACACAATCAGGCAGCGGAAGACCTGGTTATATACTAAAGTTGTAGATTAGAATGTTATGGTCGTTCAAGCCGTAAGAAGCAAGCTCTGGTCCCTATTCCATGCGCTGCCAGACACACGGACTTGGGTATAGAAGGGAGCTAACCACGCTTACACTAAATCACATAATTAAGGAAGGGATTGGGAATGCTCAAGCCCAAAACCTCCACTCCAAGCCAAATCAGCCCTGCGCGATTAAAGCCATCTTTGGTAGAATCTCGAATCGAAGGCCTGGGTTAAGCATTCCTGGATTGAATTTCACCTACCACTGGAAATACCCCTCGATGGTCAGAATGCACCATATGGTTATGCGTCCGTAGATATATAAGACCCGCCATATTAGGGCGAAATAAATTTCCATTTCAGTCCCATGCATCGTCCACAGAATAAGACTACCAACGAAAGGATTCAATACTCCACCACCTCAGACAACCTTACCTTACATACGCTAATTATGTGTTCCAGTTCCGTACCGATAATCAGGAATCAAGTTGTGGTAGCTGATTCATATGCTTCATCAGCTGATTCTCCAATTGCTGCAGATTCGGCTTAAGCTTCTGATTCTTCATACGTTGGATTGGGAATTGAAACTAAACCCACTGCCCTAACCTTACCAACCTTTACCGACCCCACCCGCCTCCTTCTTTAGGGAACAAGTCCTTGGCAAAGATGGTACCGAACCCGACCTATCCGGAAGAAATGATCCCATCGATTCTCATTCTCAAGCTGAAGCATCAAAAATTAGTACTTCTGAGAGAGCTACCTTCGCTGATGACAAAGACAAAGGGGCAAGGATCTCGTGGAAATGTCCCACCAACAAATAGAAAGAAGGTTAGCCCGAGAAAGCACCTTGGTTTAGGTTCTTTTTCATTGGCATGTGATAGGACGGGGTTGAGAATTGGGCGGCCTGCCGTATTCAAGAGCTTTGCCTTCTATCTCCTCATTGGCTAGTCCCAAAAACCCACCTGGCCATCCTTCTTCGTAACAGGGACTATGTTAGCAAGCCAATCTGGATATTTTTCGACCTCTTCCTTGATTTTCAACATCCACTCGGGTCTCAATCTCCTCAACTTCTGCTTTACGGGCTTGCTACCCGGGAATCACTCGCCCTAATGATTAAAGAAGGAGAGGCTTAACAGACACTTAATTGCTTCTTTATCGACTTTAGTCCGAAGGTCACTCGTTGGAGGCATCACATACTACTCTTACTAGTCTCTTCCTAAGGTTACTCAAGGGAGGCATCACAGACACTGACTTGTATTTCTTCCCAGCTCTTAGTCCTGACTTGCCCTTATTACGAAAGCGAAAGCCTACGCTAGCTTAAGATAGGTCTGCGCTTCTTGCTTTAGTGGATAGAGAAAGCGCTTCGCCATAAGGAAAGGAAAGAAATGGACTAATTATAGTAACGTTAGGAGAACACCCCTGCTGTCCCTTGCCTCTGCCTTCTTGTGTATGCTTGGAAGCGGTAGGTTAGGGCATCTCTCATGAGAGCGAGCAGCTTTGCTTTGCTCGAGACCGGCTCTTCTGACAAAAATCAAAACATTGCTATTGCTTGAGCTCTAGCTCGAGTGTGAGTTTCACAGCAAAGCTAAAGCTCTGAGTAAAGTATGAGTTCTAGCTTGGGCTTTTGCACCAGCTCTAGCTCTGGGCTCTAGTTTGAAAAGCTCTTGCTTGGGCGAACAGCCCTAATCTTTTTTCCTTATACCCCTCCCCTTTCCAGTTCGTCTATTTTGCGACGGGTCAACTTCACTCGGTTGGGCGTGGTAGTTAGCGCGAGTTTTCCTTTCCATCTACTTCCGCAGAGCCAGGTTCCATCCTGGCTGACCCTGCCTCTCACTTTCTTGTTAATGAGTTTCTTTGTCAGTCAGCCCCCCAAGTGATTCCGGCTTTCTTGATTCCAGGATCCCTAATCGTAAACCAGTGAGGTGGGGTGGAGTCGTGCCGT